>VZRH01007401.1:166429-181274 GCA_013397555.1 Urocynchramus pylzowi
AGCCCCCGCACCCGCCGCCGCCGCCTCGTCCGGGCTCCGCAGCTCCGCCGCCCGCGGGGACGCCATGGAACCGCCGCCGGCCTGCGCGGCCGAAGGTGAGCGGTCGAACCGGGACGGGATGCTCCTCTGCGTCCGAGACGGGTCCCCGAACCGGGATGCTTCCCCAAACCACAGCCGAACCCCGAGGGCAGGATGCTTCCCCTTCCCGGAGTCACTTCCCCCGACCGGGCTGCCAGCCCCACCCCGCAGGTCGCCGAACCGGGCTGCTCCTCCTCCTGGGATCCCGCTTAGCCGAACCGGGCAACCTTCGGAGCTGAGACCTCGCCCGGACTGTCCTCCGTCCCCGGAGCCGACCCCCAGACCCGGCTGCTCCCCTTCCCTGACCCGGGCCCCTGCCTCTCCGAACCGGCTCGTCCCACCTGGCTCTCCCCCTTCCTAAACCAGGCTCCCACCGCGAGCCCCACCTTCCCGAATCCGTCTGAAATCCCCTGTGGGGACCTGTGTCCCTGTGACTCCACTAAATTGCCCCTCACCGGACTCTCTTCTCCCGCCGGGGTCTGCCCTCCCGTTCCCCGCTCCCGCACCGGGCTGTGGCCCCGCTCCGTGCACCGGGCTCCGCTCCCGCTTCTCCGCTCGGTCTGCCCTCCCCGCCGATGCCCGCACCGAGCTGCCCCGCTTCCCCTCCCGGTCCCCCGCGTCGGGCTGCCTACCCCGCCGCCTTCCCGGCTCCCCGGGCAGGTGCCGGTGCCGCCGCGGGGCGGGCGGTGGGTGCCCCAAGCTGCAGTCGCGCACGGCCGCCGCACGCACACGCACACACACACACACACACGTACGGGGGGCACACTCATGCACTCACATGCACACGCCCGGGTGCACACCGGCACCTGCTGTGCACGTACCCTGTGCAACAGGGACCCCTCTGTGCACCCCTCTCGACAGAGCTGGGACCCTCCGTGGGCACCCCGGGGGGCTGCGTGGGGAGGAGCTTTGGAGAGGACAGAACAGCACGGTGGGTTTTGTGTGGGCTCTGCCTGGAGGATGTGCTCCCCACAACCAGCAGTCCCCCGTGGGACCCGAGGCGGAGCTGGGCTGGGGGCACTGGGGCTGCAGCATGAGCATCCCCAGCCCCGAAGACAGCAGGGAGAGGTCCCATGTAGACTTTGCCCAGCCTGTCCCCAAATTCCCAGGGAAAGTGGGGTTTGACCCGGGTTTGGGCCAGGTACGATATGCCCCAGCCTGGGACAGAGGAGCTCCTGGCCCCTGCGATCCCACCACAATCCCACTGCAGTCCCATGGCATAATGCCCTTCCTTCACACACACACACACAGACACACACGTTATTTATTCCGTTTTTCTCAGAGCATTCATGTCAGTGCCTGCACTCTTCTTCTCCCTGACCTGGCACCAGACCCAGGCACGTGCCCCAGCAGCGACCTGCTGGCAGCCACACGCTTTCCCTCGTTTGTTAATACGACGTGGTCTATTTCCACATTTGGAGCAGTGCCTGGAGATGTGGATATAAATCCCAAGCAATAGCGGGTGGGCTGCTGACAGCTGCCGGGAAGGTTTGTCCATCACTTTGCCACTCCCTTCAACACCTTCACATGCTTCCAGTATCTCCACAAGCACACCCAGTGCTGTGGGTGCTGGGTGAGCTCAGTGCTGGGGCTGCAGGGATGCTGCTTGTGCCCTGCACCCTGTCCCCATCGTGTCCTGAACCCTGTCCCTGCACACTGTGCGTTCCTCTGCAGCTACACTGGGCTCTGCGTTACCCATAGTGTCTGGGCACTGCTCTGTGTGGAGATGTCAGATGGGAGTCTCTTGCCACTGGTGTCATGACAAGGCAGGGATTTTCTCTGAAGTCTCTGCCAGACAGAGCTAAAATAGACAAAAAAAGGTCAGAGAGTTTTAGAGCGTGCCACACAAATAAAGAGGTGTGTTTGTGTTTTCTGAGGGCTGGACAGGTGCAACACGATCCAGGCTCAGCACCTGTCCAGGCACAGTGTCTATCCATGATGCTGGCTGGAACACTCTATACCAACACATGACACCTCTCAGTCTCTGAGCTGCAGGAGGGGCATGGAGCTGCCTCGGCATGAGGCTTGGAATGAGATGATCTCTAAGGTGTCTTCTATCCCAAACCATTCCGTGACTCTGTGACTCTGCGAAACACAGAGGCTTCCCAGCACAGTGTCCCCAGAGATGCAGCCAGAAGTGGGCCGAGAAAGAAGCAGAATTAAAAATAAATGTAAGTGCATCCTGCATGTTAACTACATTTAGAGAGTCTTTAGTACCAACCCACTCCGCAGGAAGGCAGGAGATGCTTGGAGACAAGTAGGTCATGGGACACAGATTGTCCCAAATCAGCAGGAAAAGATGGATTTGGAGCAGGCAGGCATATCTCTGTGAACAGATGGGCAGGAGCAGATCTGCTGCCTCACCATCGCCAAATTCCCTGGGAAGACAGAACTGCCACCAGTTTGCTCCTGAGCAGAGCTGTGGTCAAGCCCTCTGTTCTGGAGCACCAAGCCCTGTGGCTGCCCATGCACCCAGGGATGCCAAGGCCAGAAGCCTGGCCAGGATGGGGATTTGTGGGGCAGAAGCAGAGGCACTCATGCTGTGGCTCCCACCTGCCTTCATACAGGACAGGGCTGAGCCTGCCATGGGGTCAGGGCTCCATGCTGCCCAGGGGGCTGCTCCTGCACCCCAATCCCACAGCAATGCTCGAGAGGCCACCTGTGAGGGATGGAGGTGGAGGGATGTGTCCTGCTGGCATTGCTGCTTGTTCTGCTCTGCCCCAGGATCCCACTGCCGTTGCTGGAAGGGAGCTGGAGGGGACCCCAGGCCTTTGAAGGGGCCTCAGGGTAGCCCAAAAACCTTCCCCAGCCTGATCCTGAATGGCTGAGCATGAGGATGGGGACTGGCAAAGGCCACTCCATCCCCGAGGTGCTGGCTCTAAGAGAAGGGGAGGAGAGACTGAGACAGCCAAGATCTATGCTGCCAGTGCAGGAGCAAGGAGAGAAGGGAGACAGCCAAGGTCAGAGGGAGCACTGCCAAAATTCACAATGAAACTGCAGGAGTGCTGGAGGGGAGAGACAGACGACTTGGAAAGAAAAGGAGAGAGGAGGGAGGGAAGGAGTCTGGGAGATGGAACAGGGTGAAGGAGCCAGACGGGAAACCGGGGATGGGAACATGTCACTCCTCAGATGAAATGATTGAACATGGATGAGAGGGACAGCAAATGGGAGCCTCAGGCAGGCAGTAGAGGACAGCAGGAACAGGAATGTGGTGGAGCTAGACAGGACCTGGCTCTGTTCCCTAACACAGCCCTGTGCAGCAGAGCCCAGTTTTGGGGAGTGCACAGCTGTCTGGTGCCCACTGGCAGTGCTGACCCCTATCCAGCCTCACCACCGAGGTGAAGTTCCATTCCTGCCTCCTTAGCATTCACAGCATCCCATGGCAGAGCGAGCGCCTGCAGCCAGCACGGCTCAAGGTGACTCGGAGGTCAGGAAAAAGCAGCCGGCTCTACATCACTGAGACATCCAGCAGTTTGGGAGGACCAGAGATGCCCTGCACATCACAGCCTTCCTGCCTATCACTGCCAGTCCCTATGTACCCCAAACATAACATCCCAGTGCTCCCCATGAATGAGGGGGGTGGGGGGGTGGTTCTGATTACAGATTCTGATCCAGTAATCTGCTCCTGGGAGCTGTTGCCACCAGCAAGGCAGGCAGGGCTAGACATGAGCCTTGGTGGTGGGGAGGGCTGGAGCTGCACAGTGGGCATCAGTGAGGGTGGTTCCCCTCTTGCAGGGCATGGAGTTCCCAGACAGGTTTGGTGCCCTGGAAGAACAGTGGATACCTGCTCTGGGGCTCATCAAAGGTTCCTCCAAGTCCCTGTTGGGGATACACCACTCAAAGGATCGTTTATAGCAAAAATCCCTCTCCTTCCCCTAACGTCTGAGTCCCAGCCCAAAGGCAGCTGGAGGGATGGAGCCCTGCCTGCCACTATGACCAGATGCAGAGCTGCACTAGGATAAAGCTCAGCGCTTTCCTGGTGATAATTAAGATCTCATTATCTTCAGCTAACACCAGGGAGACAGGGAAAACCTCAGGTGCCTTGTGATATGGCAACAGCTGATGCTCCGGGCTGTGCCTGGGAGCAACGGGAGCCTCGCTTGTTCTGTCTAAATATAAAGCATGGAAGGCACGAAGCAGAGGGTGAAAAACTATTTTTTCCCTGTCTGGTGACACCTAAGTTTGCAAACATACTGTCTTCTCTCAGAGGTGGCTGGAGCTGACACAGATGTATGGCTGTGCACCTTTTGCCTTTCTCCCCTGCACAGAGGTCCGACCTGAGGCTCTGATTTTTTGCTTGGCTTTTTTGTTTTCCTCTGCAAATTCCCTTCACCAGAGTTTTCTCACTCGTGTCTGGAGCCACACAGGAGCTGCTCACCTGCAGAGAGAGATGGGGTTGTGTCTGCAAACGGGCTCTAAGAACATCAAGGGTGAATGGGATTGGGAGGAGAAGGGGAGGGGAAGACAAGGAGAGGAGGGGAAGAAGGACAAATGGACGGGGAGAGTGAGATTGCTCTCCACTCTCATGAACCTAAAATGAGGGGTGCGGCAACGTGTTCCTGGGCACGCGTGGGTACTGCTGGTGAGCCCCAGGAAGGAGGGGGCCATTTACAGCGGCAGGTCCCTGCCGAGGGCTCCGTGGCTGTGCGGAGCCGTGGCGAGTGGACACGGGCCCTGCGGGGGCTGCGGCGGCGCTGCCCGCCCCGGCTCCGAGGGCGGGCCCGGTGTGGGACCCCCTCGCGGCGCCCTCGGCTGAGGCCGGCTGAGGCCTGAGGAGGGGCCGCCCGCCCCGCCGAGCCCCCTCAGCGCCTGCTGATCCCATCGATCCCCGCAGAGCCGAGCGGGGCTCCTCAGCCCCCCAGGGCCTCTCAGCGGCCGGCTCTGCCCATCCCTCCCTCAGGATCCCGCTAAGTCCAACACGCCCCTCCTGGCGTTGCTCAGGCCCCCTGTCCCCTCAGCGTCTTGGTCACGCCGTCCCCTCAAGTCCTGCTAAATCCTCAGGGCCTGGCTGGTTCCCCCTGTCCCCTCAGGCACCACTAAATCCACCCTGACTCATCGTCTAAGGATCCCTCCAAATCCCCCCTGCCCACCCTCTGAGGGTCCCGCTAAATCCTTTCATTCCCTCAGTGCTCTCAGGGTTCTCCCATTCCCTCAGCGCCCAGCTGGGTGCTCCCAACCCTTCTGGATCCCACTAAATCCTCACATCCCAATATCTGCCTGGATGCCCTGTCCCCTCTGAGCCCATAAATCCTCTCATCCCCTTCAGTGCCTGGTTGTGTCCCCATCCCCTCAGATCCCCCCCCTAAATTCCCCCTTCCCCATAGCACTATCCCCTCAGATTCCACTAAATCCCTAATCCCACTTGCTGCCCCAGGACCCATCTCCTGTTGCAAGGGGAAGAGCTCAGGGAATTTTGTCAGGGCTGCCCTGAGACCTTTGGCCAGGCACCATGTTCTACGTCCATTTGCTCATCAACAAGCGAGGACCGCTGGCCAAAATCTGGCTGGCTGCCCACTGGGAGAAGAAGCTCACCAAGGCACAGATCTTTGAGTGCAATTTAGAGGCCACTGTAGAAAAAATCCTCTCCCCAAAGGTAGGCTGTGGCATGAGGAGGGATCTCCTGGAGAGTCCTGGGGTGAAGGTGTTGGTCTCTTGTAGAGAACTCTGTTATTTCTGTGTAATATTTTAACGTTTTTGCCAAAAATACTAACTCCTGAACAACTTTTAAAAAAAAAATTTAAATCCTCACAGTTTGCTATAGCTCTACGAACCTCTGGACACTTACTCCTGGGGGTGGTGCGGATTTACAACAGGAAAGCAAAGTACCTCTTGGCAGACTGCAATGAAGCTCTGATCAAAATGAAGACAGCCTTTCGCCCAGGTATATGCAAAATTTAGCATTTTTTCATCTGTGTCCTCTCAGTTTAAAAGCTGATTTCCGGATATTTCTGTTAAATACACATTACTGACCCCAAAGAAAACTGAACATACTATCATCTGCTGCTGGTCTGGCTTAATTTAGTGCCATTTCAGGTCTTTGACTCCCTTAACAAAAGCAGTATCTTAAGTGGGCTTACAAGAAGATGCTTGAGTTCAGCCTCCATTGCTAGATATTTAATTTTAATTTATGATGACACCAACAACATGTCTGACAGTGTCAGTGCCAGACTTGACAGTGTGTTTTGAGCTCTAGCCATGTAGACAGGGAGAAGGGAGCTGAGATGACTGGAGCCTTTTCCAACAGGCTCTGTGTTTGTCATACTTAGGCAATAAATGGGAGGCACTGTTGTCTAAAAAAAAGGCCTGAGAACACCAGTGTCTACTGCCAGTTTTAATGTGCTTTGTGACCTGGTCTGTTTGCAAAATAGTGAATAATTACTCTGCGTTATTCTCATGGATATGATCACAGAATTATAAAATCACAGAACCATTTAGGCTGGAAAAGCCCTCCAAAACCCAGTCCAACTGTTCACCCAGCACTGCCAAGGCCACCACTAAGCCATGTCCCCAAATACCACATGTCTTTCAAATCCCTCCAGGGGTGGTGACTCCGGCATTACCCTGGGCAGCCTGTGCCAGGGCTTGAAAACCCTTTCAGTGAAGAAATTTTCCTTCATTTGCAACTGAAATCTGCCAGCCACAACTGGTGGCTATTTTGGAGATAGATCCTATAGCAACTTGGAAGGTACCACACAGCTCAAGAACACACAACAGTCACCACTGCTGGAACAGAGACTTTACCTAGATTGAAGGGGGGAGAAAAATCTCAGCAGAAGTGGTAAAATGCTGAAAGAGGCTGTTCAGGGATGCTGTGAAATCTCCATCAACAGAAACAGACAAAAGTGATCTGACTTTGAAATTAACCCTGTCCTGAGCAAAAGGTTGGGTTGGATGACCTTGAGAGATTCCTCCTCATGTGAATTTTTCCAGGATTCTCTGATTCCCAAGTAACTGTCAGTCTGAGTACATAATTATTTGATGCTGGAGAACAGTGTTATGGAGACAGAGCAGAGGAAAGGAAAACACAGTGGTTCATTTGCAGTGCTGTGAAACTCTGGGCTAGACATCAGCTGGGAGAACCTCCCAGGGACTTAAAGCAGCTGTTCACCAACACAAGTACTTACATATTTCAGGTCCTGTTGCAGTAGACTCTTCTCTATCTGTCTGTAAAAAATACATCATCTTAAGGACAAGGAAACTGAAATTCCACTTTCAGGTGCCTAAGCTTTACATTTCTATGATTTAAAATGGCAGCAGCCCCTCCTGACAGGTTTATGGGTTATTATACCTACTTGGGAGAGAGCACTACTTTTATTTTATTGATACTTATTTTGTTATGTTGTCTGTTTATTTCAGGGCTTCTTGACCTTCCAGAAGAGAACTTTGAGGCTGCTTATCAGTCCGTTACGTTACCTGAAGAATTTCATGATTTTGAAGCACCACTACCAGATGTAAAGTAAATGCTTGCCTAGTTTTTATTCATTCCTATAGAATTTTCAGGTGTAAAAGCTATATTTGCTGTTATCTGATCGAGACTCAGATTGGATTTTGATTTAATAACTGAATTCTCCTAAATTCTGAGCTCTACAAGGCTACAGCCACAGACATTGTGCTTTGGTAGTTTTCCTCAGTCCTTTAATCAACAGACCTTCACAATGGAATAATGTCTTGAACTTAGACTTCAGGATTTTAAATTGTCTGAGTGAAGGATGCAAACAGCTTTCTGAACCTCAAGAGAAGAGATAAAAATTAGTATTAATCCTGAAAGATGTGGCCAGTAACCACACAGTGTTGCACTGTTCCACTGGCTAACTTCATTTTGTTTCTGCTCCACTGCTCTCTGGGGCTGGGGTGTTTTATCAGCAATAGTCAGCCTGGCTCCTGAGAAAAAGCCAGCATATTTCTTAGGCTTTTTTGACACAAAGCAGCATTAATGTAGAAAACTGATAAAAAACAGGAGGCTAAGTCATGTTTCTGATGGCTTTGATGCCCCAAAGGTCCAGGATAAGAGATTTCCACCAAGAGTTGCTCTGTACCTCCTCATAAATATAGCTTGATGGGATCAGTAAGGGTTTATTATTTTGTAAGTACAGCTGCAATATAATACACTTTATTCAAGTGCCTCAGTGTGCTGACTCTGTAAAGGTGCCTTTTCTGCCCACCCAGAGAGTTCTGTAATTTGATTTAAAAGATGTTTCACTAATTAGTTGCCTTCTGAAAAGGGTCTGGTTGATACCAGGGCTTGGATGGGAACAAAATCACAAAAGCCCAAGTTTACTGGCAAAAGGGTGTGGAGAAATATGGGGGCTTGTGATAAAAATGCCAGGATTGAAGGCTGTGTAGAAACAAGTTTTCACATTCCAGCTGAATGCTCAATGAGTTTCAGTTCACTCTATATTTTTATAATATTTTTTTCATCAGGGCCATTGATGTTGCTGAACATTTTACCTTGAATCAGAGCAGAGCTGAAGAAATCACACTTACAGAGGATTATGAAAGCAGTATACTTCTCTGTGATAGAAACTTTGGTGAGAGAAATTGAGAAATTGGAAGAAATTCATAAGGGGAAGTGTGTTTTATGTGAAACTTTTATGTGAGCCCTTTCCACATGTGAAAAAGCTGTGATTAAAGGTCCATTTGTTTCATGCTTTTGCTGATTGGCCTATCATGCTGTCTTAGGTTTAAAATTTTGTGTAGGCAATACAATCTGGCATCAGAGACTGAGAACCAAACCAAACATTTCCTGCTTTTACTAAATTAGATAACATTGTTTATTCTTTATTCCATTTGAGGTATGGGATGTCTTGCAACCTTTCAAAAATTACTTGGAAAATTAGGAAATTAATAAATCTGGGTTTAGAAAACTCACACAGATGGGGGATCAGGAATTGTGTGTTCCCTCAGACGAAGAAGCAGAAGCACTGAGGAGACAGAGCTTCTTTGAGGGCAGTGTCCTGACGAGCAGTAACAGTCTGGTGGCCGATCCCAACTCAGCCAGCGCCAGCAGAGACAAATCTGTGCTGCACGAAGATGTTTACTGCTTCCAGGATGACCATTTTGGGGATGAGGATGATGCTGCAGATATGATTGGTAGGGTTTGCCACAGGCAAACAGAATCGGTTCCTTTCCAAATATTTTTATTCTTACAGGAAAAAAGTCAAGACAGCACCAAAGCGATTGTTGTCAAACATAAATTCTATGTTATTTGTTGTTTTCATACATATATTTTTCCTACCTGTCACTAAGTCTAAGATCACTTAGACACTGCCAAGTCAAATTGGTTTAAAGGCTGTATTTCATTATTTTAGAATTAAAGGCATTGAATTTATGCTTAATGTTTAACAATTTAATTTCTATTTTCAAAGGTGATATAGTGCAGCATTTTTGTCCTTACTGTTGTAATAACAAAGGCAGTAAAGTAGCTTCTACATCGTTATGGCTCAGAGCATTATGTAAACCTTACAGATTGATACTTGTTAACACTACCAAGGCCATAATTTAAAAAAATAGAGGTAGAAATCTTAAACTTGGGACTAATCCCCTCCTTTGTGTGCTGTTGCAGACAGCCGTACCACTGACGGCCATCTGCAGAAGCTGAGCTTGCTTTCTTTGCAGAGTATTAACCTTGACTAACATTAGGCTGTATCAGGCTATTTCATGACTACTAAGGCTTAGAATGATTAAAACTATGTGCTTTGTATTTAAGAAATCCTGTTGAGGGATGAGCAAAATGTCCTAGATAAAGACATTCTTGATGTGGAGGAAGCACGTCCTTTGTCACAAGATCTGCCAGAGAACAGCACAGCCAGTGAGTTTGCAGTGCCTGCTCCATCTCACATAAACCCTCTGTTCCTGTGTTAATGCCTAATGTCACTCACATTCAGCTTTTTGTAGTATCCTTGTGCCTTTTTCCTTTCTTCATTTATTTTGCTTCCTCCCCCCCCACCCCAAACTGTTTCATCCACCATTTTAGGATAATTTTATTTGATTTGAGGATTCCAGATTTGTACCTTGACATTCCTTAGAAACACCTTCATGTGACATCCTGTTGGATATGCTGTTGGTCCACCCTGCTGCTCACAGCATGATGTCCCTTTGAGGGGGAAAGAAACCCAAATAAGGCTGTCCTGTAACAGTGAACTTTCCTAGTGAGAGCTTAAAAGGTCTTTTCCAACAGAAATAATTCTGTGCTTCTATTTCTGGCTTCATATTTCTGCAACAAATGACACTTAAGTAGCTCATAAAGGTGTTGTTAATCTTCTTTTGGTTTGATGCTGATGAAAGAAATTAAGCTTTGAGAACTATTTCTGAGAAATTTTTGCTATCTTAAATCCTTACTCCCCATCAGAATGTTAGTTTAAAACAGAGAATTCTGGAACAGCTTTAAAGGGATAGAGTGGCTCTTGCCTCTCCTTGCTCTACTGCTGGTGCTACCTTGTTCCTTTTCTGTTGACAGAGATGTCCACGCTGCCATGCACTTGCCTGGAGCTGGAAACAGATAGGAATTGAAATTAAACACCTTTGCCCCTAAACACTTTCTGTTGTGTGAGTTTTCTCCAGATCAGTTCTTCTGTCTCTGCTACGGCCTGGTCACTCTGGGATCAGTGAAGGGAAGTGCAGAGTATAAGAAGGAATTGGTGAACTTAAGTGAGATTATAAACAAAACCACAGTTTCCTATTTCTTGCTGGTTTTGTCTGTTAGCATTCTCTGTCATGTGACTGAGAAATTAGTCCATACTGTAATTTTTTTTCTTTTAATTTGGGTTATTTGCTGGATTTTCTTGAAGTTGAGTCCAACTGTGCAGACACCACCATTAAGGATGGAAATCACACAATGAGTGAGACAATCCTTTTGTTCCAGGAAGAAGGATTTGTGCTTGAGCCAGTTGATGATACAGGTCAGAAGTTGATCAGTTTCTGATGAATGTTTGCATTAACTAGGTTTGGTTTGCTTCTTAGTAGTGAAAATACTTGCAGGATAGATTATTCCCACCTTAGATTTCATCTGCTCCTGCTTGTAAATATTATACAAACCCAATGTCAGGTTATTTATCTCAGCTGCCCGAATTTCTGCTTGCAGTTTCTTCCATGTACCAAGTCAAGTTTTGTTGCTCTTCAGCTTTGGTAGCACTGCAAGCTTGGCCTCATGGGTGGTACTGAAGAGTCACCTGAAAAACTTTAATTGCCAGTCACACATCAGTGACTTTTATATTTAAAATCACAATACTAAAACTTTCAAGCCTTTGGAAAACATTGTTTTGTGAACTTTTAACAAGATCCAAGGTGAAGAGCATTACATTTCCTCTGCAGAGGAATTCTAAATGTCCCCTATCACATTGGTGGCTGTTTATGAATAAGCAAGCTCATGTTGACAGCAATATTTACAATATTGGAATTTTCTGGCCTGCCCAAATAATATCCAGGAAATTATGGCTATATAACTAATCTGTGTCTTTCTTTTGTGTTTACATCTTGATTAAATTGCTAAAGGATTAAACTGACAAATACAGATATTAATTATGAGGTAATGAAACCTCTTGAGTGCATCAGCAGTTCCTGGAGCACTTAACTTCCTGATGGATTAAAGACAGCTTATTCAGTCTTGTTGCTCTAGCATGTGTTCTCATTAAGTTGTCCTGTACCCAGTCCTTTATTAAAAGAGTCATTTGTCATCCACAATTAAACATAAGGGAATTTCCAGTAAAAGAGTACAAAGAGTGAAAACCTCATAAAAACTTTTGAAGGAATGGCCTGTGCACTTGTACTTTGATTTTCAAGTCTAGGCAGTGTTCAGAAGGTTGGCAGCCAGGTTGATTCACTGGGCTATTTTTGTGTGCTTAAAGTCCTAGGAATATACCTTAAGACTTGTTATTAATACTTGCTTTATGTAGCTGTCACCCAGAAGAAAAAAAAACAAAGAAAGAGGAAGCTGCTGGTGGATGTAGAGAAGGAGCTCAGCTGCCAAACCATTTACAAGCAGCTCACCAGCTACACTGACCTCCTGGCCACGCTGGACCTCGCTCCCCCAACCAAGAAAACGATGATGTGGAAGGAGTGGGGAGGTGTGGATAAACTCCTGTCCCATTCTACACAGCCTATGCTTCATGCTCAGCTGCAAAAGGTAAAGATCAGTTCCTTGTGGGGTCTGTGCTACTGTGTAGGTTCCAGGATTGTTGCAGAGCTGGGATGTGACTGAGAGGTTTTTCAGACTCTGTTTGATCTGAACTTGGAGCTGGCTGCAGGTGTGCACTGAGCATTGCTCTGCAGTACAGGTCAGCTGGACACCTGATGGTTTGCACACTCACCACTAATTGTTTCATCATCTGTGGGGTCACAGCCTTAACCTTCTGCACTCCAAGAAGTGGAAAACTACAAAAGGAACATGAGAGCTGATGTTTCATTTCACACACTGGCGCATGACTGGTCTTATACTGAGACCCATTTTTTTACTTTTCTGTCCATTTCTTTTATACTTTCTCCTTTGTTGTATTGTTTTCTGGTTTATTTCCTCTTTGCAATCAATTTGAGACATCTTTTGTTTATATTTACTTTAAAGGTAAATAGACATAACATCAGACATTATTAGTAGAATATTGCTGATGGATTTGGAAGGGTTCACTGCAGCAGTGCAGCTTCACCACTTAGAGTCCAGCTGCAGAATTACAGCTTGCTCTTTAAGAAGATGAAAACTGCAGATGTTTCTTTCTTTCATCCTTCCCTAGTGGCTGGCTTCAATAAAAATGATCCAAGCTGCTCCTAAGATTTTTTTTTCATGGAATATATGTCAGAGCTGCAGAAGGCTATTGCTTAAAAACAAAACAAAAAAAATTGCAGATTTTCAGAGTGACTAATTCAAATACTGAAACTCTGGGTTGCAGTCATTACCATACAGCTCATATTCATATTTTGTGTTGATGTTTGTAAATAATCTGACATGATATTCTGAAAGCAAACAAAAAATAATTATTTTCAGTTGTTTGAAAAATGCTTCAAGACTGACAGATTTAAGATGAGGGCAAGTGGAATACAGAGGATGTCTGAAATGAAAGAAATGAGAAAAGAGCAAAATACTACAGGTAATATTTTAAATCTGTTGTGCAGAATTAGCTGTTAGAGAGTGTTTTCTATTCTACATAATGTTTGAGAGACACTAGAGGTGTTGGTGTGCAGTATTACACAAATTTCTACTTTGCTGTTCTTTTGTTTCTTAGAAATTAAATGAAATCCAAGTCTTTTCTTCCTTGTGGCATAAGAAGATATTTTTGGTTTCATCTTTGGTTTCTCTAATTATCTCTGAAATTGCAGATTTGGGTAATGTTGCTTGTGGGGTTTTTTAAAATATAATTTTAAAAAATTGCTTCCCACTTATCCTAACCTTAATAAAACTTCTCTCCAAAATTCCAAATTAATGTAAATAGTTCTTCTTGTATCTGGAAGATGTGTTTGGTTAATATCAGGCAAGAATAAATGTTCCATTTTAGATCTTCTGAGAAGGATTCACTTTCATTCCTTTGCTCTGCTGGGAACCTAACCTGCCTCAAAAATTAATTAACAAACCCACCTCCTGTGAGTCCATAAAGGTCAACTTTCAGAAAAGGAAAACCTGACTTGGAAGGTTCTTCTTCCATGCTCCTGTTGGGAATGATGTTTCTTCAATATTTGCTTATTCTGGCTCTTCCTCTCAAAGACTGTGAACTTGTGTGTGATCTTTGATTTCCAGTGGCTTTTTTTTTAAGGATGGTGATTCACAGTAATTTCCTCTTCAACCTTGGTTTTCTGTTAATACAGAGATGCTGCCAGTAGAAGAGCCAAGTTACCTGCAGGAGCCAGCTCATTCCGAGACTGGGAGAAAAATTAGAAATGATTCCTTTATGTTGACATCAGAGAATGACAGAAATGAAACCAACGAGAACTGTGGTGAAATTATAGTGAGCAGTCTTCCTCAGTTTTAGAGACCTAAGTGTGCCTATTGGTTCCACTTTTTGCTAAGGCTCCATTTAAAACATGTTAAGAAATTACTAATGTTTGGAAAGGATGCTAGAAACAGTCAAGAGAGCATTAAGTAGCTTGTGTGATGGAAGTTTATTTATAATTTGGTAAACTCCCACCATGAATGAATGATTGATTAAAATGTTTATTCATCAGCAGAGATTACAGTTTAATCACTAAGTATAAATGAGAGCTTAATATTAAATATGAAATATTGTACTGAAGAGACAACTATAATCTTTATAAAGGATAAAACTTACATTTTGTGTGTCATATTGAGGAAATATCGAGGAAATACTTAAGAAATATCTCTTCCATCTTCACTTTTGTTAAAGGGCATTCTTTAGAGAATATGAAGCTCATTAATGTTGAAAAGTGATGAAATTGGAGTTAATGGCATCAGAAAATATGTGCTCCATGCCTGAGCTCCGCCCATAGGTTTAGATTCATCTGTAGGATAAATCCTACAGCAGGGTCCTTCCCTGTATCAGGAAAGACAAGGTAGAAATAGCAGCTATTAACTCATTTTGAAGGGCTTCATTACAATAAATTCTTTGAGCAGAACTGTATAATGACAATTGCACTGTGTGTGTAAATGGCCAGGCCTAGTGATTGTCTTTTTCATGTTCACAGGAGGATGGAGCAGCTTTCTCTGAGAGCTCAAAAAATTCCCTGGGCCAGGAAGCTGAAGCACAGCAGGTGGAGGTGTCAGAGGTGTGTCCTAAGCTGATGGCCCTGGGTTGTTTCAGAAGAGAACCCTGTTTCTTTTAAAAAAAAA
>VZRH01007401.1:186145-212433 GCA_013397555.1 Urocynchramus pylzowi
CCGCATTGCGTGTGCCATCGCGGCACACACCAGACCCGTAGTGCTGCACCAGAGCCCACGGCGTGCGCTGGACCCCCATGGCACGCACTGCACCCGTGTCTGACTTACCAGACCCGTATCTCATGTACCCTGACCCACACTGCAAACCCACCTGGACCCCCACCACACCCACCGGTCCTGCTTCACAGCCCTGGACCCGTGTGACATGCGCTAGACCCACACAGCAGCATCGGCCACGCATTGCACTCACCAGACCTGCACTGCACTTGCCAGACCCACATCTCATGCACCTGACCCATTTCACATGCACCAGACCCTCCCTGCCTCCACCAATCCCATGGCACATTGATCAGACCCACTTCACGTGCACCAGACCCTCCCTGCACACCCCAGACCCACATTACACGACCAGACCCTCCCTGCATGCCCCAGACCCACATCACACCAGACCCATATCTCATTGCACCAGACCCTCGTCACACACATCAGACCCTCCCTGCAAGCACCAGACCCTCACTGCACACCCCAGAGCCACATCTCATGCACCAGACCCTCCCTGCATCCACCAATCCCATGGCACATGGATCAGACCCACCTCACGTGCACCAGACCGTCCCTGCACACCCCAAACCCTCCCTGCACGCCCCAAACCCACATCTCTTGCACCAGAATCTCCCTTCAAGCACCAGCCCCACATTTGCTCGTGCAGCATCCCAAAGTGTCTCCGGCACCATGGGGTGTTGCAGGAGCTGGGGCTGCTCTGCAATTGACATTTTATTATTTGATGGCTTCATGCTCCATCTCAAGAGGGAAACAGGAACACCCCAGCGGGTTGATGAGCCGCGTGCTCTGTTCTCTCCTCCCCACAAGGTCAGCGCTGTGGCTGTCGCACAGAACCCACTGCTGGGTGCCTGTTCTGCTTATAAAACCCCAGTGTTCCCCCCCTCTCCGGGCAACAGGCACGTTGTGCTATGACCGTGTGCCAGAAGATGCAAATCCTGGTGTCCAGGGGTCCCAGGTGGGGGTCAGAGGGGCAGTGCCCGTGCTCCCATCTCGGAGGTGCTGCGGGGGCTGAGGCAGGAGAAAGCTGGTGTGGTTAAAGTAGGCCATTCCAGCGGTGTGGAGACCAGGGCTAATCCCCCGGCACCGCCGTCATTCCCGGCCCTCGCTCAAGGTGGATGGTGGTTAGGGGAGACCTGCTTCCGCCGCGCCGAGGCACGGAGGGGAGGCGGAGCTGTTGCACTGGAAGCTGGGTTTGTCTTCCAGGTTTTTGCCTTTGTATCTCAAAGGAGTGGGCTGTTCCTTCTGCTTCACACAGCTCAGCTCGGCTCCTGCCGGAGCACCTCTGCAGGATGGGCTGTGCAGTGGGAGGTCACCTCCATCCCATCCTGCTGACCTTCCTGGCCTGGGCTGAGACCACGGGGTCTGCATCCTGGGTGTCCCCCTCCTGCTCTCATGCTGCTACAGCACTTGTCATGGAGCTCTTTTCCTATTTCCCTTTGGCTCCAGAGTCCCCGGTGAGAGCCCAGCCTTTGCCCTCTGGTCAAGCACCTTATTTTTAGCTAATGAGGGCTGGGAATTGCCACCTCCCCATGTGGAGTTGCAGCCAGGTCAGCTGGAAAAGTGATGAGCTGCATAACCCGAGCTTTCCAAATGGTGTCTGTTTTCCTGTAATCTCTGGATGTCAACTCAGCGTTTTATAACAAACAGGAGAATAAAAGGAGTTGCTCCTGCCTTTTGGAATGGGATACAGCCACTCTTAGCAACATTGATTTTTCTGATGGTGTTGCATAAACACCCCATGGGGTTTGTCTCTGCTTGTGCCCCGAGCACTCGGCTCTGCCCTGAGCTGGATTTAGTGGTGGCTTGGGCAGTGCTGGGTTAGCAGTTGGATTTGAAGGTATTAAAGGTATTTTCCTACCTAAATGGGTCTGTGATTTCATGATCTCCCTCTGCCTGGGACCAGGTGAAGCTTTGGGATGAACCCATCCACACTGGAGCAGAGGCTCCCAGCCTCTGGAGATGTTGCCACATCCTTGTAATCTTCTTGGAGCAAAAGCAAAGCAATCCCTGTATCCCAAAAATTCCCCATGGCAGGAGGAGGACATAGTCATGGATGCTTGCCCCCAGCTGCCCAGGAGGTGGTCCCAGTGCTGACCCCCTCCTGCACCAGGACTTCTGCCAGCCCTGGCTGCTGGATCCTGCTCTTTCCCATTGTGACCCAGCAGTATCCCAGTCCCTTTTCCAGTGCAAGCAGCCCTGGCCTTGGCACTGTCCAGGAGCAAGGGCTCTACCCCACATCAGCTGCTGCTTGTTGGCCACATCCAGCACTTTGTTTATTTTTAGAGTGTAGAAAAGCAGAGCTGGTGGAAGGCAGGGTAGGTCTTTGAGAGTCCTTTTTGGCCTCTGGAAAAACAAAGCTGTGGTTTCCCTCTCCCTGTTCCCTCTGCTTTTAATCTTGTTCATCCTGGGAGGCTGAAGATCTCCCAGGGGAGCCATGGGGACACCACAGCTCCTCTCCCAGGTCTCTGCAGTGGGTGAAGCTGCTCTCAGACGCTTGGGCTCAGTGCCACCATTGCAAAAGATTCCTCACACAGGATGTGCCAAGGGAAACACAGGAATCCGGCAGCAGGCAGGGTGATGGGAGCCTCCACAAAGGAAGCAGTGAGCGAGAAATCCAGGGAAATGTGGCGGCTGCTGGCACAGCAGTGTTGTGCTGAGGGCTGACTCTGGCAGTGAGCTGCAGGCTCTCACACCTTCTCTCATGTTCCCCGTGGGGATGGGGTGAGCTGGCAGCAGCTGGATCCCTCTGAATCCCATAGAAGCCGAGCTCTGGAAGTTGATGGGAGCGAACTCTTGAGCCTGCAGCCATGCAACCCTCAGAGGAACAAGCTGAGGAACCATTGGAGGCTTCACTGAGCCAGTGATGAGGGTCTCTCCAGAGGTCCCGTGTCCCTGTTTCCCATGTGAGAAGCATCTAGGAAGGGCCATACCTGCCCAGCCTGGTTTGTCCATCACTGGCACAGCCAGGGGATCCAGCAAGGAGTGGGGAAGTGGCAGGATTTGAGGTGAAGAAGCATCTCTGTGGGGCAGCGATCCAGCTGAGCCTGGGGAAGTCTTCCTCTGGGGCATCAGGCTGAGCCCCCACTCTGTCACTGCTCTGCCATCCATCACTGTCACAGTGTGATCAGTAGTTCAGCAGGAGCTGGGGACCCACCAGAAGATGAGCCCCGTGGTGTCACCCCGCCAGGACAGTGGCAGTGGGGGGATTTGTCCTGATTCTGCATCCCAGCCCTCTGTGGGGGATCCTCTTTCTCATGCTGTAGCTCCAGCTGTTTCTTTATCAAGGCCCATTGCTTTTATTTATCATGAATTCTCCAGGCTAATTCCACTGCATGGACAAACCCTGGTTTGTGCTGCTGTTTGTAAAAGCTCTGCCCTTCTGCTCCACGTGTGCTGGAGCCTCACAGGGAGTTTTGCTGTTGGCAGCACCAGCAACACGTGGTGCTTGCAATGGGCAGTGTCCACCCTGCTCAGCCCTCAAGTTGCATTTTAGGGGATTTGCAGGGTGCTGGGCCACAGGCAGGTGTTTGCAGGCCAGTGTCTGGGTTTGGTGTAAGATGGAGTGTCAGACCCTGGCCCATGCTGGCATTCCCTGGTGGGAAGGGCAGACACAGAGGTGCTGTGCTGAGCAGGGTCCTACAGCTCCCCCAGGATGGACACAAGCCAGTGACCCCAAGTCACCTTTGTCTTGGTCAACAAATTGTCCTGACCACCCCTGCTGTGGAGACAGGCTGAGGGAGCTGGTAGAGAAGAGAAAGCTCTGATGAGACCTTAAGAGCCTCTTCCAGTGCCTAAAGGGGTTCCAAGAGAGTTAGAAAGAGACTTTGGACAAGGACACGGAGTGGCAGGACACAGGGAATGGCTTCCCACTGCTAGAGGGCAGGGTTAGATGGGATATTTGGAAAAAAATTATTCCCTGTGAATAATTTTTTCACCACCCTGTGAAGGTGGTGCTTGCCTGGCACAGGTTGCCCAGAGAAGCTGTGGATGCCCCATCCTTGGAAATGTTCAAGGCCAGGTTGGACAGGGCTTGGAGCAACCTGGGATAGTGGAAGGTGTCCCTGCCATGGCAGAGGGCTGGAATGAGATGGTCCTCAAGGTCCCTTCCAACCTGACCCATTCTGTCTTTCTAACCCCCTGCTGTGGGCAGGGAGGCCACCCACTAGACCAGGGTTAATCCTGGATTTCCCCTTGCTTTCCTGTTGGGGCTCCATGGGGGCTGCAGCTACTCATCCTGCTCCATCTGAGGGGGTAATTCTGAGTGCAGATCTGTAATTTCCTCTGCCTTTAGTAGCCATGTACCACATGGGAAGGTGTGTGTTGAGCTTTGGGGCTGAATCTGCCCACCCTGCCTGTCCTGGGCAGCCTGTGGGCACAGGGAGGCTCATGGGGAGACTGAAGTGGCCCATTGGTTCTTTGGCAATAATGATAATTGATTATTACGGATTAAATTCCAGACACCCTGGATGCTGTGGGAGGCATCAAGCCTTGGTGTGGGCACAGGCAAGTCTGCAGCAGTGGGAGGAGGAGGAGGAGGAGGAAGTGAGGTCTCCAGACGTGAGGCCAAATCCAGGTGTCCCCACAGAGCCATTCCCGGCTGCGGTGCTGGCAGCAGGTGCCTGGGGTGTGGTGTGGGGTGCTCTCAGGAGCCCCATGTGCTGGACACACATGTGCCATCTGCAGTGCTGGCACTTGCTGGTGTCAGTGGGGCACAGAGGGACCCCTGCACAGAGCAGTGTGGCATGAGGGTGACCTTGACATGAGTGGGGAAGATCCAGGTACAGCTGAGCTGATGCTGGGCACCCCTGGGATAATACCAGATACCACTGGCCTGCAGGGGAGAGGGTGAGGAATGAACCCTCTCAAATCTCCCTAAATCCCTGCTCCAGAGCTGTGCTGCAGCCCCACGTGGTGCTGCTGGAGGGTGACAGAGAATCCTGGAGGATGCTCCTGCCAGCCTGAGGCCACGCGCGGCTCTTGGTGGATGCTGATTCACGCTGCTGCAGTGGCAGAGCTTGCTGCCCACTTGGGAGCAGTGATCCACAGGACAGAACACTGCCTTCCCCAGCCCAGGTCATCTCCAGGCAAATCCATGCCAGGTGGGAGCAGCAGGATCCCCAAATCCTTCTTGCAGTGTCCCAGTGGTGCTGGCACCCCTCTGTCATGGGGGTCCATGCTTGCAGGGACTTGGGACTTCACAGCACCAGTGCTCTGGGATTTTTGGTGCCCTGGTTTGGGCATCAGGGAGCAGCAAATCCTGGACAGAGGAGGGACCTGGGCTGGCCAGGGTGGGCTTTGAGGTATCCTGTAAAAAAAATATAACCTGGGGTGGCAGTTGTGGAAGGCTGCCCTGGGGTGAGCTGGATGTGTCCCCCGTCCTGTTCTGCCTCCCCTGTTGTCCCACTCCTCGCACTGCCCTGGAGCAGGGCCAGCAGCATGGAGTGTTTCCTGTCACCATCGATTGTCTGTTGGCAGGTCCCATCTCCTGCATTGCTCTGCCAAAATCTAGATAAATGCTGGCATTGTGAATAGGTCTGGGGATGGGGGGCCCCTCATGCTGCCCCCCTCCCCCTCGGTCTCTGGCAGTCTGGGAGCACAGTGGGGATCCCAGTGGTGCCATGGGATGCTCGGCAGGATGTGGGTGCTGAGCAGATGCTTCCCTCGCTCCCTCACATCCTGCGTGTGCCCGAGGTGCTGCAAGCCTCTGGGTCTGGCCTATTTATTTACAGGAAAGCGGGCTCTGTGTTTCCCTAGGGATTGGCAGCTACTGCCTCATCAGGCAGGGATCTGTTCTTCCTCACCTGATTTCACTGCTGAATGGGGGATTTACACTTAATTAAGGAAAAGCAGGCACCCAGCCTACTGCAGGGAGAGCTGCCTGCCCGGGGAGCTCCATGGCTGGGTCAGAGCCCTTGTACCATCTCTGCCCCCAGTAATGCCCCCACTGCAGGCACTCTGTGTCCCTGTGGCATCACCCTGCTTCCTGGGGATCTGGGAACAGGGGGAAGTTTGTCCCATGGTGAGAAAGAGGCTCCAGACCATGGCCAGGCACCTGCTCTGCTTCTGATCTGCCTTTTAAATTAAGAACACCCTTGCCCTGTGCCACAGGATCCCGGTGTGACCAGAGGCGTGCAGCATTCGGCATTTCTGGGCTGTGGGACACAAGTGGGAAGCGCAGCCCAGATGTGCAGGGGATGCTGTCCTCATCTGTCCCTGTACTGGTGGCCCTGGGGACTGTGCTGATGCCCTGGTGCCAGGGCTCACCCCACAGGGGCCCCATCTCATCAGGGCCATTTTCCTACCTTCACCTGCTCTCTCTGTTGCCTTCACCCGCAGTTCCCTGTGCCCAGGAGCCGTGGCACCGCGGCCATGTCCGTGCCGGGGAGCAGACGCGCGTCCACAGGATCACGAAGGTGAATATGCTTCAGCCTCTGGCCTCGGGACTGGACACCAGCGCCTGCAGCCGGGATGAGACGATCCCCACGATCCCCACACCTCCACCACCAGCTGCCACTTCGCAGCACGAACCCCCAGCCCAGCTTTCGGGGGTTTGCATGGCACTGCCCGCTGCACAGCACTTCCCTGTCCGTGCATGCAGCTCCCCGAGTGCTGCACGCCCTGTCCCTCTGTCCGTCTGTGCCACAGCCAGGACCGACCCCTCCGTCCGTCCAGGCGAAGGCAGGCAGTGGTGGAGAGCACTGGGTTGGGGCAGTGAAACTGGGAGGTATGTTAGCCCTTGGAAAATGTCTCCTTGAGCTGAGTGGTAAAGAGAGAAAAAGAGGGAAAAAGCGTTTATTCCCCTGCCAATGTCTCCATGACCTGGACTGCCCTTGTGGAGGTGCAGGCTCGGCGTGGGCAGGGGGAAGAGGCAGAGCTGCCCACGTCTAGGGGATGCTCTGGCAGATGTGGCTCGAGCTATGCTGGGACCGTGCTCCCAGGGGACTCTTATGGGGCTCTCAAGGGGCTTCCAAGGGGATCCCAGGGGCTCCCAAGGTCCTCAGGGTGCGAGGATGCTGTGCCAGCATCCATGGGCTGCCACGCCAGGGAAGGGGGAGCGGGTGGACATCCCCCCAGCCCTGCCTTTGTGCCCGTCGCCATGTCCGTGCCATTTTGATCCCTGCTGTTTGTTTTGTCCTTTTGTCTTGTGTGTTCTCGGTGTGGTGGTTGGCAGTCGCGGGGTTTATGGACGGAGTGGCTTTGCCTCCTTCTTTAAGTCTTCAGCGCCCTCAGCCACTCGGCCTGAGACACAGCCTCTTCTCCCTGCCTCCAGGCGCCCCTCGCCCCCCGGGAGGGACACCTACGGCACCTCCTCGCTGAGCAGCAGCAGCAATTCTGGCTCCTGCAAGGGCAGCGACAGCAGCCCCACCCCAAGGTAACCCATCACCCGTGGCCCCAGGGCGGCTGCTGGGTGCCCCCCGGGCAGGGGGAGCAGTCCCCGGTGCTGCCGGTGCCGGTGCCCAGCGGGGACAGGAGCGCCGGGGCCGCTGGAGCGAGGCTGTGCGCTTGGTGGCTGGGGAGCCGGAGCTGGCGGAGCTGCTGGTGTGTCTCCACAGACCCTCACTACCCTCCTCCTCCAAACCTCTCCGCCGCTGTTGTTGTGTCGTCTCCCTCCCTGTCCCCCCGCCTGCCACCCAGGGATCTCCCGTCCTCCTCCCTCCGTCCTGCTGTGGCTGTGGCTTGCACACTGCACGCTCCCTCCCGCCACTCCCGCATTCCAGGGAGCACCCGGATCCTTCCAGACCAAAGGCACGAGGGCAAGAGCTTCGCTTCCATCCCCTTGTGCTGCCCGGCAAAGGTTTGGCAAGAGCTGGTGGCCCCCTGGCTTCTCAGCAGGGAGCTCCGGGTGTGCTCGGGGCACAGACAGCCGGCCCCGAGCTGTGGGATGGGCACCAGCCCCAGCCCTGCAGGCACAGCAGCCCGTGGTGCACTGCTCATCACCTGCCTGTCCCCTGCCCCTGCCAGCTCCCAGAGGTGGAATCATTCTGGGAGGATCTGAGGGGCCCGAGGGTGACGCGGTGAGCAGGTCCCATGCGTGCTGTGGCTGGGGGCAGTGGCCCTCCCGCTGCCATGGGGCATTCCAAGGCATGGATGCTTCTCACACAATGCTTCTGGACATGGCTGAAGGCTGCTGGGCTGATGGACACCATGCAGTGGGCTTTGGGGTGCCTCCTTTCCATTCACGGGGAGTTTGGTCCCCGTACTGTGATGCCAGAGCCACTCGTGCAGCTCCCAGCTCTCCACGTGCCTCCCAGCTTGGCCATGGAGCCCTGTCCCTGGCCAGCCCCTGCTCTCTGCACTGTCCCAGGCTTTGGGCCAGAGATGTCACTTCATCTGCCCCAGTGGTGGCATAAGGAGGGTGCAGACGTGCTGCTGGCCCAGCCTGGAGCACATGCTGGATTCCCTGGCTTGCTCCCATGGGCAGGACAGCCACCATCTTCAGACCTGCTCCATCCCAAACCCTTCCACTCCCCATTTTGTGCCTCCATCTCTGGTGGGGCCGATCCCACCCTGGGGTCTCCATCCACATCAGTTGTTTCCAGGGAGGTCACTCTGGGCACACAGAGACCTTGGTGGCCCTGGTTGTGCTCATGGCCCAGCAAAGTCCCCAGCACCACACAGCACTCAGCACCTACAGCAGCACCGGTGTGTCCAGGAGCTGCACCCACCCTCCTGCCAGGGCAGAGCACCAAAGACACCCACCCTGTCTGTCCTGCCAGAGACACAGCACACAAGACACCCACCCTGCCCCTCTCGCCAGGGCACAGCACTCTCATGCACCCACCCTGCCCCTCCTGCTCTCAGGGCTCATTTGGGATGTATTATGGGGCTGCACCCCAAGAGCAGGCCTTAGAACCCCTGGGTCAAGCCTGTGCTGACCCTGGCCCTGGCAGTGGGTGACATCTGTGTCCCTGCAGGCGCTCGTCCAAGTACAACCTCTGCAGTGACAACCATGGGATAAAGCCACCGACGCCGGAGCAGTACCTGACACCCCTGCAGCAGAAGGAGGTCTGCATCCGGCACCTGAAGGCTCGCCTGAAGGACACACAGGAGCGCCTGCAGGACAGGTGAGCTCATGGGAAGGGTGCCACCACCAGCCACTGCCACCTGCTGTGGCAGCTCCTGTCTGGGACTGCTCTTTCTGGGTTCTCAGTTCCTAGAATGGCACCTTGTCCTCCTGCTCGTGCCCAGGGACCGAGGTCACAGCTGTCCCACGGCATTGCTGGCATGTGGGACCTGGCACTGCTGCCTGTCCCACCTGGGAGCCACAAGTCTGGGGACTGGAGAGCCCCACGTCCCACCTGCAGTGGCTGCATTCTCCCCTCGCCCTGTTTAAGTCCCTGCCATGCTTTTGCTGAATTTCAGCGTCAGAGGGTGGCTAATCCCCATCTGCTCCTCTCAGGCTTAGGCACGGCCCCGCCGCCGTGCCAGCTGCCACGCGCCCGCCCCGGGCACCTGCTCACCCCCACGCAGCCCTCAGGAGAGCTGGGCACTGCAGCCTCTCAGGGAGAAGGCTGAGCATCACTTGCAGGGATCCCTGAGCTCCCAGTGCTCCGAACAGGGCTGCCAGGGGGCCCTGAGCATCGCTCCTGAGGGTCCCTAAGCGTCCATCCTTGGGGTCCCTTAGTGTCACTTCTGAGGGTCCCTAAGCATCACTCCTGGGGGTCCCTGAACATTGCTCCTGAGGGTCCCTGAGCATCACTCCGAGGCTCCCTGAGCATCGTTCCTAAGGGTCCCTAAACCACTGGATCCATCCCTTATTCCCGTTTGGGACTGTTACTGGGTGATCTGGTTGCAACCCAGTGCTGGGCACGCGAGGACGGGGCTGTCCCGCAGCCCCCTGAGCGCCGCGGTGGTGCCCTCCCGTCTCCGCAGGGATGCTGAGATCGAGGACCTGAAGACGCAGCTGTCACGGATGCAGGAGGACTGGATCGAGGAGGAGTGCCACCGCGTGGAGGCCCAGCTGGCGCTGAAAGAGGCCCGCAAGGAGATCAAGCAGCTGAAGCAGGTCATCGACACAGTGAAGAACAACCTACTGGAGAAGGACAAAGGCCTCCAGAAGTATTTTGTGGACATTAACATCCAGAACAAGAAGCTGGAGACGCTGCTGCACAGCATGGAGGTGGCACAGAACGGGGCGCTGAAGGAGGAGGGCGCCGGCGAGTCGGCCGGGGGGTCCCCGGCCCGATCCCTCACCCGCAGCTCCACCTACACCAAGCTGAGCGACCAGGGAGCCGGGGACCGCAACGTGGGGGGCTCGCAGACCATCTCGCTGGACGAGGGTGCCGACAGCGGCTTCGTGGGGATGGAGGAGGCTCCGGGCCACACGGACCCGCTGGAGGTGGGGGGTGAGCCCGGCACCCGCCTGCCCCCCAGCAACACCTACGAGAAGGTGCTGGGACTGCGGAGCAGCGTGGAGGCAGGGGTGCAGGCCAGCTGCATGCAGGAGCGGGCCATCCAGACGGACTTCGTGCCCTGCCAGCCCGACCTGGACACCATCCTAGAGAAGGTGATGAAGTCCCAGGCTTGCAGCTTGGGCAGCCCCACCTCCGCCTGGGTCTCTGAAATGGAAGACACGATGCCCGTCCCCGAGCTCGCCAACCCCACCGGGACCACGGACCTGATGGTGGCCGAGCCCGACGCCGCGACGGCGGCCGCCAGTGCCGAGGGGGGTGTCCCCTGCAACCCGGCCGTGCGGCAGCCCCCCAGCGCCAGCCCCTCGGTGGCCATCGCCTGCGTGGCGGAGGAGGAGCTGATGGAGGTGACCGGCTGCGAGACCAACCCTTCCAAGAGCTACTGGAGCCGCCACTTCATCGTGGATCTGCTGGCGGTGGTGGTGCCGGCGGTGCCCACGGTGGCCTGGCTGTGCCGCTCGCAGCGGCGGCAGGGCCAGCCCATCTACAACATCAGCTCGCTGCTGCGGGGCTGCTGCACCGTCGCCCTGCACTCCATCCGCAGGATGGGCTGTCGCCCCGTCGCCAGCCCCGGCCCCGGAGGCACTGCCCAGCCCTGACCCCTCCGGGGCCCTCCACCCGCCCCCACGGACCCGACTGCTGATTGTAAAGCCCCGGCGTGGCACTGGCGGGGGGGAAGGGGCCGAGGGGTCTGTGGGTGCATCCAGGTGTGCTGCCCCCGTCCCCCCAGCTCCTGGAGGAGGGAAAGAACCGTTGTTGGAAGAGGGGTGTTGGCACCCAGCGTCACCCCCCGCGATGGACACCCCTGCCTGTGCTGCGGGGAGCTGGGGGGCTGCACCCGCCAGGGGGGCTCTCCCTCCATCGCACTTGCTTTTTGTTTGTCGCCGGGTTATCCCCGAAGGGGCCGAGGGGTCTGTGGGTGCATCCAGGTGTGCTGCCCCCGTCCCCCCAGCTCCTGGAGGAGGGAAAGAACCGTTGTTGGAAGAGGGGTGTTGGCACCCAGCGTCACCCCCCGCGATGGACACCCCTGCCTGTGCTGCGGGGAGCTGGGGGGCTGCACCCGCCAGGGGGGCTCTCCCTCCATCGCACTTGCTTTTTGTTTGTCGCCGGGTTATCCCCGGGCCCAGCCGTGCCGCGGGCGGGTGATGGCGAGGAGCTGCCGGCAGCGTGGAGCGCTGGGGATGCAGCGGATCCTTGCTCCAGGTGCAGCGTCTGTCTGTGGGCAGGGGGATGGGGGGTTCCTGTCCAGGCACAGGGATCAGCTCCGGAGCGGTTCGGGCCAGCCCCCCATTCCCTGGAGATGCCTCCCCACTCTGGGATGGAACTGGGCTGCAGCTCATGCACGGAGCCCCCGATGAAGCCGTGGGCTCTCCCTCCCTTTGCTTTGCACTATATTCACTTTTTTTTGGGTACAGACTGAAGCCCGGCTGTTGGGACTCTGGCTGCCGGGGAGCGGGACCGGGGCTCCTGCAGTTCCGTCAGCCGTGATGCCGGTGATCCCACCCCGTGCTGGAGCTCGGATGCCTTTGCTGGGGTGCAGGCAGTGCCGGGCAGTGCCGTGCAGGCAGAGCCAAGCCCTTTGCCGTCCCGGCCCACCCAAACCCCCGCTTTGCTGGCGGCCTCCAGAAAAATGCCTTTTTTTTGTTGTTGAAACACAAAGACAGCAAGGATTGCTCAGCGGGGCTGTTGGGGCGCGGGACTTGGGGCTCCCCCGGGCACGCCGCACTCCCGCCCCACGAATGTCTGTGGTTTCTTCGTGACTTGAACTAACAGTGTTTCCCCCAACCCCAGCCCAAGCCCACTCCCCCACCCATGGGTGCCACCGGCCAGGTGCCCTGGCAGCCGGTGCTGCTCCACACGCCGGTGTCCAGTGGTGCCCAGAGGGGCGCGTGCCACCTCCTGTGTGCCCCACACTTCCCTGCATCCCCCTTCTGCCAGCTCTGCCTGTGCTGGGGGGCAGTGGGGACAGCAGCTCTGCCACCAGCACAGCTCCAGGTGCCGGGGGAAGGATTTGGGGAGCAGCAGCTGGGGCAGATGTAAGCGGAGCTGGGATATTCGCCTCTTGTGCAATGTATTTGTGGATCTGTGTACACGTCTGTTAGGCTATCCAAAGCTTTGCCAAGAAATAAATGTAACGACTATATTTGAAAGACAAATCTATATAATATATTTTTTAAATACAGAACTGAAAAAGCTGTAACCCCCCTCTTCTTGTTTCCCCTGTCCTGTACTCGCTGTCTGTGGTGGATGTAATAAATGTCGCTGGGTCTGTGTCTGCTTCGGCTGGAGCCGGCCCTTGGCATCTGCCCTGAGGGGGTGGCCCAAGCAGGGACACGGGGACAGTGAGATCCTGGTACAGAACATCTGCCCCGTCCTTGCTGAGGAGAGGAGGAACCACCCAGCAGCCACCAGACTCTGATGGGATAAGGGGTTTTGTGTTAAAATAGCTCCTTTGGAGGTGCTGTGGGGTCCTCTCAGCGGGCCCTCTGGGCTTCCAGCATCAGCTCCGGAACAGCAGCGATGGTGTCACAGGTCAGGGATGGAGTGGTCCATGGATGACTTCACCAGTCCTGATGAGAGCCTGAGCAGAGGGAAGGGAGGTCAGTGGGGAGAACTCGGGGGTCCCTGTGGGGTATGGGGGTCCTTGCAGCCCCACATTCTCACCGTTTGACCATGTGCTCGTAGATCACGGTGGGGATGATGGTCAGTGTCACCACGTTCCCAGCCCCTGCCAGCACCTCCATGAGATGCTTATCCTGCAGGAGAAAGAGAGGGGGGTCCATGGGGTGCTCAGCTTTGCCCAGTATCCCCCTCCCTTCCGGATTTTCTGGCCACATCCTGGACTGCCCAGGCGTGTCCTGTGCCACCAGGGCACAGCCCTACCTTCATGCCGATGACGTTCTGGCCGTTCACCTCGCAGATGCAGTGGTGGGTGAGGAGCCCGTTGCGGGCGGCCGAGCTGTCCTTGGCCAGCGACACAATCTTCCCCTTCTTCACCACGATGCCGATGTGGCCGGTGCTGTCCTTGTGCACGGTCACGGTGCGCTGGAAAGGCCTGTGGGGAGGGCACCATCAGCGCTGCCACCGGCGCCGCCACCGGCATCGGTGCCACCACCCCCTCACCTGTCCCGCACCACCATGACGATTTTTTCAGGGTCCGCCTTCTTCAGCGCGCGCTGGGCCTTGTCACTGCTCCAGCCCGCGCAGTTCTTGCCGTCGATCTGCAGCACCTGGTCCCCGAAGCGCAGCCCCACCAGTGCTGCTGGCGAGTTGGCCTTCACCAGCTGCACGAAGATGCCCTGGGGACACAGTGGAG
This sequence comes from Urocynchramus pylzowi, assembly GCA_013397555.1. Taxonomy (NCBI): domain Eukaryota; kingdom Metazoa; phylum Chordata; class Aves; order Passeriformes; family Fringillidae; genus Urocynchramus; species Urocynchramus pylzowi. The sequence continues at coordinate 199,937 of VZRH01007401.1, forward strand.
TGGTGGCACAGGGACCAGCGGCCATGCCGTGCACCATGGCATGCCGTGCCGTGCCATCTGCACCCTGCTGTGCTGCGCTGTGGCACGCTGTGACATCGAATGCCACGCGCTGCCGTGCCGTGACACGCTGCCACGTCACGCCGTGCTCTACTGGCGCGCTTGTGCCGTGTCACATCATGCCATGCCACGGTCCCGTGCCACGCCCAGCCCCGTGCCAGCCCGGCCCCTCACCTGGTCGACGTTCTTCAGCTGCAGCCCCGTCTTGCCCCGCTCGTCCTTGCACAGGTGGATCTCCCGCACGCCCGGCTTGATCTCTGCCCGCCGCAGCCCCGCGCTGGTCCCGCTCAGGGGGGCGACCAGCTGGCCTGGGGAGGGCCCGGCGGGGGTCAGTGCCTGTGGGGGAGCTGGGGGTCAGTGGGGACACGGGGGACACGGGGCCCTGTGCACCTCAGCCCTTGGGAGTGCTGCATCCCTTTCGCAGGCAGGATGAGGAACCAGAGGGACCCCCGTTCTGGCACGGGGCAGGGAGCTGCCAGCGCAGACACCTACGGTGCTCTCCTCCGTGCGCAGGTTCTTCTGGATCTCCTCGCTGGAGAGAGCCAGCCCCATGTAGTTCTCCAGCTCGGCTAGGTTGGGGTACAGCACAGGAGGCTCTGAGGGACATACCGAGGGTGGTCTCAGATCCTGGGGCCCCCAACCCACAGCCATTGCCCCCTCCATCCCAGGAGCCTCCTGGGACCATGGGCCAGCAAAAAGAGACCCCAAAATCCCATCCCCAACCCATGCACTGAGTTGTGGGGGGGTCTCAGCTGAGCCCCCCCGACACCGAGCATCATTGCCCACCCAGACAGCCCCTGCACAGCATGAGCTGATCATGTCCCACCTTACCAGTGCCTGAGGTGAGCTTCGGCTTCTCTGTGACCACTGTGGTGGCGGGGGTCCTCACCCCAGCTGCTGCCTGTGCCTGCCAAGAGACACGGTGCTCAGTGCTGTGCTCCCCACCCTGGGGACCCTCTGAGGTGAGACCCCACAGGGACTCACTGGGGTCTGCTCACCCCCTGTAACACTGCTGAGCTGGCACTGACCTGCAGGACCTGGTGGCCCTTCATGTCCTCCAGGGAGGGGTAGAGTGTTGCCATCGCTGCTGCTGTCTGGGGACAGGGATGGGGCGGTTCAAGGACTGGGTTGCCACTCTCCAAGCATCCCTCCCAGCCCGTGTACCGGAGATGGGCTGTCACCTGGAGTCTCCGGTGTGACTCCAGGCTGTGTCACCTGGGCCGCCACCACCACCACTTCCTGGTGGCTGGGACACGGATGGCTGTGTGCCAGGCAGGTCCTGCTCCCCATGTCCGCCTGCCCCACAGAGGAATCCCAACACCACCCAGACAGGGGAGGGGGATATCCCATGGGAATGGCCCCTTTGCCCCCCATCAGACCCCTCTGCTCCCCATGTCCAGCTGGGGCCATTCCAGCATTACCCAGACACAGCAGTGAGATGTCCCATGGGAACAGCCCTCGTACACACCATCAGTCCCCTCTGCACCTCCTGTTGTGCCCAAGGCTGTGCCCCCCAAACCTACCCTATGGCATCTTGTGCCCCAAAAAGCATAATCCAAAATTCATTGTGTAGGGGCCAAATCCAGCCCCAGCTCAGAGACCTGCGGGAACCAGGCAGGATCCCACCTGCAGCCCAGGGACAGCAGCAGCATCCAACAGACAAGACCCCCCCCAAGTCCAACCCTGGCACCCCTGGACTCACCTGCCAACAGCTCCCAGATCCTTGTGACACCCTCTGCCTGGCCCCTGGGTTTTATAGCCAGGCCCAGCCCAGGGAGGGGCCAGACAGCCTCAGCTGATTGCACCCCCGCCAGGTAGGGCACAGGTGAGGAAGAGGAAGATGAAGGCAACAATGCACAGAGCCCTGGCACTGCAGGGATGGGACAGGAATTAGAATGGGAACTGGGATGGCTTTCTGTGGGTTTGGGCATCCTGGGGGAGTGGGGATGGGACTGTACCCCCCATGGTGCCTCCCCCCACCCACTGCATCACTTCTCCTGCCCACCCAGNGGCCCTGCTGGGGGGTGAAGGGGGCTCCCCACCGTGATCCCCTGCGTGGGTGGTGGCTCTGCTGACACCTCGCTGCCCTGGCGCGTGGGGCTGACGCGGCCGTGACCGGGATCCCATGTCCCACACCCTTCCCAACGTCACCTGGGACACGTGCCAGGTGTGGGAGTCCCATGCTGCAGGTGGAGAAACTGAGGCAGCACAGAGCTCAGCATGGGGTGGCCGTGGCATCCTGCTGCCATGGGCCATCACCGTGTCACCTGGGGATGCAGCCCCCTGGCAGCCAGCGGTGACGTTCTGCTGTTGGCACTGAGGATGCCATGGGCCACCGTGTCCCCAGGGGCCGGGCAGGGGGTGCTGAGGGCAGGCCTGGACCTGGTGGCACCAGCCCAGAGCTCCCTGGCACGGGGCCAGTCTCGCTGTGGGGCCGCAGCCAGGCACGAACGAGCTCCCTGTGCCTCTGCTGCAGCGTGCCAGGCCAGGAGGAAGTGTTTTATTTACTGGTGTTATTTTTAGCTGGATGGTGCCCAGCTGCCTTGACCAGCCCAGGACAAGAACAGCCTGAGCGCCAGCGGCGGAGTCCTACGCAGACAGAGAGGATTGTTTCCTGGAGTCTGAAACCCTCATCCCCACAAAACCACAGCTGGAAGGACTCACACCCCACCTGCACTCATGGATGCTTCAGGAGCTGTGCAGGGGCTGAGGGCCCAAGGGCAGGGGGCTTCCTCAGCCTCCCCCCTGCCCTGGCTTAGCCCCAGCCAGAAGCCATGGCACTGCCTCGCACTGGTTAATAATTAAAGCAAAAAGCTTTGCAGGAAGAGAAACCCAAACTGGCCTCAAGCTTCCACCCAGAAACGGCCACAGCAAAGGACACAGCAGGGTGCTGGTGCCCCAAAAGCTCCTGTTCTGCTTAACTGAGCTGCATTTAAGGGCAGTGCTAATTCCTGCACGGCCCTGGGCAAGCACCGGTGCTCCTGGATGCATCCCAATGGCTGAGCTGCTCCTGCCCCAGGGCCCCTGCTCCCTCCAGGGCCCATTACACACACACTTTGCTTGCAGCTGGGACAGGCTGTGTTATTGATCGTGGCTGTGTTATCAGTTGTAGCACACTGATCAAAGGTTGCCAGCAGAGGAGCCAGGCACTGGCCCACGGTGGTGCCTGAGCAGGTCCTACACACACAACACCCCCAGCTGCAGCAGCAAAGCCCAAAGCAGGTGCTGTGCCCCATGTGCCATGTCCAGCTTTCAAAAAGGACCGAGATAAATCCAGAAAGGTGCAAGGAAAGGCTTCCCTGGAGCTGCAAGGACCATGGGAACATGCATCCACCTATCCTTCATGCTTCCAGTCCAGGCTGAATCACAGCCACAAGGGCATGAGGCTGTGAGGGCTATGCTTAATAGGTTATGGTGAGGCAATTAATTATGCAAATTCCAGCAGGCCACCATCACCTCCCCACAGAGCACAGGAGCCCCAGGCACACCCTACTGTGCTCCCCAGCACCTGAGCCTCACTCTAAGGCACAGCAGCACAGCAGAACAACCCTGGCACAGCACACAAAGCACCCCACGAGCCTGGCACAGCACCCCACAAGCCCAGAGAAGCACCCACAGCACCCCACAAGCCCAGAGAAGCACCCACAGCACCCCACACAGCACCCCCTGAGCCCAGCCCAGCCCCTGCTGTGCTGAGCGACAGACGAGCGAGGGAAAAACCTCCAGGACACAGGGCTGAGAAAAGCCAGCATAAAGCGTTTTTATTGCGATAATAAACTGGATACCTCTGTGCGGCGGAGAAGGAAGTGACCGGCGGGAATTTCTGTTACCAAGGGACTGGGCGGGGCAGAGGGAGGGGCACAGGGGACAGCTATGCGTCCTGTGAGACCAGGCAAGCAGCGATGACCAGCATCAGGTGGCAGGAGAGAATGGGCAGGTGCGCTCAGAGCAGGGACAACGGGGGGCTGATGGTTCCTTTCCACGGGGAAGAAGGAGGACAGAGGCGTTTTTGTTGAATTTAGCCCCCACCACCTCCCCTGCAGACAGCACCTTCCCTTTGTCCAGTTTTCCTTTTTTTTAGAGAAAGCTCCATGCTACGGGATTTTCAGGGTGTGGTGGAGCTCTGGTGGAAACCCGACTCCCTAAATCCAAAAGTGGTCTGGAGGGGAAGGCAGGCCCACCATGAGATGGCAGGGTGAAGCAGGGGCAGAGCAGCCCTCCTTTCCCAGAGCAAACCCATAATGCCTGCTGCAGTGATGCTCCCCAGGGAGCAGGGAAAGGCCAGGCTCCCTCGCTGTCCCACTCCAGGCAGAATTCCTATAAACAATCCTAGTGCTACCTTGCTCTCTGCATCCCTTCAGCCTCCACAACCTCACTCTGCTATGGCTTTTGCAGCAGCAGCAATTTCTGGTTTGGAAACACCATAAATCTGCACCAAAACAAGTAACTAACAGGATTCCTTTTGTTCAAATGACTCCTATCTAAGGTCAGCCTATCTGCGTGCTACTGGGAAAAGGTAGTCTACACCTGGAACAAAAATAAGATTAAGAACTTGACCCAAAAAGAGTTGAGGTTTACGGTGTATAGTTTAAAAAGACATAAAAACACGATACAAGGAGGAAGAGTCAGACGCAAAGCTTAGTGACCAAAGGCATTCAATCAAGGTGTAAGGTTATACAATGAGTGTAGTGGACTATCAGGAAAAGCTCCATACAAAGTCATGTGCACTCTTCTTGAAGCTGAGATTCTGGATTCCTCCATGTGCCAAACCTGTGTGGAGAGAGGAGAGGCAGTGTGACAGAGCAGCCCACTGGACAAGGAGGGAATATGCCCAGGGCACAGCAGCCTCCACACAAACCACACTGGGCCCTCAGAGCAGCAGTCAAGCCTTGATCACAGGGGGGAGCACAGCCCCACCCTGCCCATACCATGGGGACCCCACACCCTAGAGCAGAGCCCCACAGAATCCCAGAATGGGCTGGGTTGGAAGGGACCTTAAAGACCCATCTTGTTTCAGCCCCCTGGTGCAGGTAGGCATGCTGTCCACTAGACCAGTTGCTCCAAGCCCCATCCAACCTGGCCCTAGACTTCCAGGGATGGGGCAGCCATAATTTCTCTGGACAGCCTGTGCCAGGGCCCCTCCAGCCTCACAGGGAAGAATTTCTCCCTAATATTAAATTCCAGAGAAGAATTTCTCCCTAATATCTAATTCCAGAGCCCCTTTAGGCTCTGGAAGGTGCTCCAGAGTTTCCCCAGAGCCTTCTCTTCTCCAGGCTGAGCAACTCCAGCTCTCATCCTGTCTCCACAGCAGGCAGAGTGCTCCAACCCGTGGGTCATAGTCACTGCCTCCTGCCCACACCATCAGCCCCATGCTCTGGTAGCATGAGAGGCAGGAGGGGGTGTAACAACACTCAGAATCCAAGGCACAATGAACTGACATGAACCCGCTCTGCCAGGCTGGGAACTTTGCATGTAGCACTGTAGTGATCAGAACCCCAGCTCACCAGACTCCCAAGAGCAACTTCTACCCACAGAGACCAGCCCTGTCCTTCTCGTATTCCCCACTACTGCCCACTCCCCCCCTGCCCCCATCCCATCTCCCCACACCGTCCCAAGATCAAACACAGGGGCCTTGAGCTGTCCTCAATCCACACAGTCCCTGACAGAAGTTGCCCCTCCTTACCCGAGGACAGGGTGCTGGGGTGGGTCATTCCAATTTCATGAGCTCCACGTCAAAAATTAGAGTGGCGTTTGGTGGGATGATGCCTGGGTGGCCAGTGGAGCCATAGGCGTAATCTGGGGAGATGGTCATCTTTGCCCGCTGACCAACGCTCATCTGGGGCAGGGACAGAAACACAGGGATGTCAGGAGACGGGCACAACTGCCAGGTGAGTGACAGAGGAGGGACACACACACCTGTCCCCTCTGTTTTCCCTACGCTGGGCAAGATAACAGACTCAGGCTGCACAAAGCAGAGGAACAGGAAGAATGTCAGAGGGAATAGGTAGGCAGCACGGGCTGGAAAAGGAGCAGGGCTTGAGATGTCCTTCACACGAGGGAAGGCAGGGAATGGCAAGCCATTCCTCCAGCCACCAGCATCCTTGTGCTCATGTTGCCAGCGTGGCACAGAGCGAGCAGTGTCACGCAGGCAGGAGCTGAAGCTGTGCTGTGCCCAGAGCATGGGACCAGCCCGGAGCTGTGCTGTGCCCAGAGCGTGGCACCAGCCCGGAGCTGTGCTGTGCCCACAGCGTGGGACCACAGCCCAGAGCTGTGCTGTGCCCAGAGCGTGGCACCAGCCTGGAGCTGTGCTGTGCCCACAGCCCTCCCTCCGCGTGGGCTGCGGGGCCCGGGAGGCCCGAGCGCTCCCGCCGTGCTCCTTCAGAGCTAACTCAGAGCAGAAATGTCACCGCTGAGTCACCGACGTGCCGTAGGTGTTGCTGGGGCCTGGCCCAGCTCCATTCCTGCCAGCTGGCAGGTGGCAATGCAGAAGGTGATATTCACACCCACACCTCCCGGCGCTGAGGGGGTGGAACAGGGGAATAAAATAAAAAAATAATAGAAGAGGGAACGAGCTGCATGCACACTGCTTCCTGCCCACGCTGCAGCTCCCGGCGCGGCGCAGCCTGGCACGGGGAGCGCGAGGCGGAGGAGCTGCAGGCACCTGAGCCACTCCTTCCTCCCAGCCACGGATCACCTCCTGCTTGCCCATCACAAACTTGAACGGCTTGTTCCTGTCGCGGGAGGAATCAAACTTCTTCCCATCCTCCAGCATACCTGGGGAGAGAGAGGGAGACGGTGATACAGGGACAGAGCCACGCGCGCCAACGTGAGACGCTGTGACCTGGCAGCCCGAGCAGGTGACAGTCCCATGGCTGAGTCAAAGATGTGTCTCAGCTTGTCCTCCTTTTCCCTGGGAAACACCTGTACAGGAGGGGAAACCCTGTGGCATCACCCATCCCAGGGCAGGGAAGGATGACACTTAACTGTTTCAGCCCAAAGAGAAGTGCTCCTCTGGGCCAGGACCAACGACTGACAGGGGAGCAGATGGATGGGGGAAGAAAATTTTGCCCACCTTGCAGCACCACCAACAGCCATTTGTCATCAGGCAGCAGGATCTGACCTTGTGCTTCCCATCCCACCAGAAAACACACCTCTCAATCACCAGGATTCTACCTTCAGGCACCCAAAACGCTGATGACACTCCAGTGCCTCATCTGGAGGCTGTGACTGGCCTCCAGCCCTGTCAGTGCCCAGCTGATCTAAGCCAAATCCCTCCTGGACCTGGGAATGACGATGGGGAGAGGCAGCACCAAGTGCTGGATGCATGTGCCTGGGGCAGCCCTCATTCCCCAGCACGGGCTGAGCCAGGCTGATATCCCCAGAGCTAAATATAACTCCCCAACATGAGCTAAGGAGGAATTTCCTCCCCTCCCTTGCTCCCTGCCTGACCTTCTTGGGGAATCTTGGAGCTGGTGCTGCCTTATAGGAGCAGTAACTCCACCAGTCAACTCCTGCAAGGCAGCTCCAGCTCTACATTAACACAGCCAGTGCCCTGTAAAATAAACCCTGTGTAATAAGAGCAAAATTAAACTCTCTTCCAAAACACTTCACTTCCCAAACAGCCTGAAAATCCTGCTATTCTGACTGGAAACTGCTCTACAGTCTTTGAGAACCAAAGTTCCTCAGGATGACATGGGGCAGATTGACTTCCCTTTGCCAGGGCATGTGTACAAGGGAAAATGTGTCTGTGAAAAAGATGGGATGGGGGAGCTCAGCCCCTGCTTGCACAGTGACCAGAGGGAAAGGCACACAGGGATCAGCAACCACAGTGATGGGAAATGTTGAGCGGAAAGAAGGGAATGGGGAGAAAATACATCACCTTTGCAGGGGCAACAAGCACCAAGACCTGTGGGCTCCTCTCAGGGAGCAGAATAAAGTTTTTAATTTAACAGACAGCAAAAATCCCTTGTCCAGTGTGTCGAGCATCAGCTCAGCCGGTCACGCTGTAGCCCTGGACTTTGGAATAGCAAATCTGGAGTTCTCTCACTTCCTCCTTCCAGGACAAACCTCTTGTTGCTGAACCTGCTTCCAGCCCGTCTGGCACTGCTCCTCGCTCCCGTCCGCTGGCCTTCCTCCCGCCTGGCAGCAGGGCCAGGGGCAGCCCATGCCGGCTGGCACCAGCAGCGCTGCCCGGCTGCGGCCCCGGCTGACCCTGACTCAGCTCCGAGCGCTCCAGTGCAACAATGGGCCGAGGTGGCTGAGGAGGGACAGAGAGGACAGCTCTCTGCCACCCTTCTCCCTGGACATCCACCAAGGAAAAACCCCAGGGGCCACGCAGAACAGCCCCCTGCTTGTCACAGCAAGCAGGGACTACGGGGATGCTCCCAGGGCATCTGCAGCCTGCAGAAGTGCATCCCATTCCATGTCCTGACCAGGGAATGCAGAGGCATCAGCGGCAGTGCAGGAGATGCTGCCAGCCTTGCGCAGGAGTGGATGGCACTGCCCGACTCCACTGCCAAGCTCACCTGTCCCAACCCAGCCTCAGGAAGGGTTTCAGAGCCGGCAGCTCCCTGGCTGCAGAAAAGAGGCATTGATGGACTATGCTGGGTGCAGCAGCCTGAAGGATCGATCACTCAGCTCTCCCGAACCAGCATGGAGAAGGTCCTATGTGGGAGCCCAGCCATCCTCCCCCATCATGCCAGAGGGGAAAACAAAGAGGCTCCAATCCTTCGGAGGCTGCATCCTCATCTCAGGCACTTCCTCTGCCCACAAGCCTCCTGGGAGACTTCTCCAGCCCTGGACAAGTATGAGCAACCATTTCCTCATCCCTGCCATCCCTGAGCAAGGAGATAACGAGATCTTAAAGCTATTATGGAGGAAAAGCATCCTCTGGCAAAAGCAGCTACCCCAGCAGAGCCCCAGGAGCAGCAGACAGCCCCTGGCACATCCCAGCTTATCCAAGCCCCTGACAGGGCTCCGTGCTTGTCACCCCCAGTCCTGCAAAAAGGGCAGAGCTCACACAGGTGGGTTATGGAGACTCACTTGCCCTGGCTCCCACCCAGAAGGATTTGAGCCCCCAGAGATCCCAGCTGGCCTATACAGACCCCAAGGGTTCTCAGGGAATTACAGTGAGAAAGAACAGAGCCCTACAGCTGAGGCTGCAGCAGCCAGGGGATGGAGTGGGGGCTCTGGAGCACAGCCCCAGCCCCAGCCAGGCAGCGTGGCCCTGCCAGGTCTCTGCCACACTTGGCAGGCAGGAGCTGGGAGACGCCGGCTGCAACGGCTGCAACGTGCGACTTGGCTCTGGGCCCAGGCGGCGAGCGGCGCTGGAGCAGGCGGAGTCAGCCCTGGGACAAACCTGCCGGGTTGGGTTCTGCCGGGGGCACACAGCCCCACCCGCACCCCTCCATCCCCTCCTTGGCACGGCCATTGCCCAGGGGCTCCGGCACAGAGCCAGCCCCCAAGGAGAGGCAGGAAGAGACCAGAGCAGTGGGGCAGGCAACACTGCTCCAGCTGGGACAGGATGGAAAACCTTTCCCAGAAGCCCTGGAATACCCAACATGCTCCAAACCCCTGCTCAGGGCAGGGATGCCTGGATGAGGTTCAATCCTGCCTCCACCAGCACTCCCCATCACTCAAGCCCACCCCATTATCAACCACAGCTGGATGGGGAGAGGGCTCTGCCCACCATTCTTGAAGCCTGGCAGGACAGTGCAAGCAGGGAAGGGGGTGCAGGAGACGGTGCTGAGCTCCCACAGTTGCCACAACCCGTGGACCAGCAGTTGCATGCCTTGGGAGGAAACACCTCCTGACCACAGGATGTTTGCTGAGCAGCAGGAGAGCATCAAGGGCAGCACCCAGAGCAGCACCACTGCCCCAGGGACTGTGCACAGATGCTAGGGAGGACAGCGGTCCCCACAGTGCTATCCTGCTGGAGCTTCCTGCAGTATCCATCTCTGCTCCAAGCCCAACTCCCTCAGAGACTCCCTCAGAGACTCAGAGATGCTGAGTGTGCTTTGCCACTCAGGCAAAGCCGTTTGGCCAATCCATGTCAGAGTTGTTCCTGTCCTGGCACTCCCCAGAATGATTACGGCCCCCCATTTCCCCTCCTGAAGCACAGTGGGGTGCTCAGTCTCCCCACACAGCTGGTCCCCCTGGTACCAGCACTGCAGGACCCCCAACTGCACAGCAGCCACTCTGCTCCCTGCTCTGACTCAGGGGGGCTTGGCTCCGTTGTCCCCCAATCCACATTGTCTCCCCACTGACTCACTCCCATACTCCATTCCATCCCATGCCAGTTGCTGCAAGCAGAGTGTGCTGAACACACTGGGAGCATCAGGGAACTTTATCCTTGATTTAGTCCCTTTAAGAGCCCTACATAGCAAATTTCACATCAAAGGCTCTTTTGGACACCCCACGGCACAAGCTCTCCACAAAAAGACCCAAGACCTGGAAGGAAGGAGGGGAACAGGTCAATTTCACCAGCTCCCCGCATACATTTCCAGCTCTGCAACCCCAGCATAAGCAACTGGCATCTCCAAGGAGGTTGCTCTTCTCTCCACCTCTTTCCTCTGTACTCCCCTCCCGCACCAGGGCTGTCTGTCCATTCTGGGATGCTCTCAGCAGGGCCATGGCCCATGGAGCAGGAGCCTGGGCACAGGCAGAAGCAGCACCAGCCACTGGCTGACCAAGGTGGCTCCCCACACTCCCTCACCCTTGGATCACTGGTTTTTTTCCCCAAGTGGTTTCTACCCAAACCACTGTGCATCCATAATCCAGCACAGGGAGAGCTGCCCCCTGCACACCACAGGCTGGATCTCCCCAGCACTGGAGCAAAGGGCAGCTGGGGACGGAGCCAAGGCAGGGCTCTGGAAGGAGTCCTGGAGCTTGGCACTTCCAGCACTGCGCTCTGCCACCACCCCTGATGCTGCTCTGGGATCGGCGAGCGTTGCAAGCGGGCCGGGAATCAAAGGTTTGTAAGGTTTGCCATGAGCCAAGCCCCGCTCCTGTCTCTGCCGGCTGCAGGAAATGCAGGGAAATGGCATCAGGGCCTGGAGCTGTTTGATTCCTGCTGCCTGCCGAGGCGGTGGGGCAGGAGCTGCCTGCAGACGGAACGGGGGTGGGGATGAAGGACAAATGGAGACAATAATAACAAAAAAATAAAATAAAGGAAATGAGAGAACCTCTCCCAGGAGCAGCAGATCGCTGCTGTTGGGGAGGGTCCGTTGTGAGCAAGTCACCACGTAGCACTTTGCCTGAAGCACTGTGATGTGGGGACAGGATGCTAGTGACCCCCAAACAGCTCTGCCAGGGTGGGGGACAGGGCTGGGGAGAGCAGCCAAGCTCCAGCAACGCCGCAGGAGGGGAGAGCCGGCACAGGGAGCCGGAGGGTTGGGAGTCGGAAGGGCTGGCAGGCAGCAGGACTGGCCCACCGGGAGCCACTTGACTGCCTGCCAGCCTCTCTTTGTTCTTCCACCGGCAGAGGAAACGGGGCGGCCGGGCAGACCAAGCTGCTTCCTCTCCCTGCTGACGAGAGAACGGGAAGGACGGGGGAGATGGAGGAGCAGCAGATGGGCTGGATGCCCGCCGAGCCCTCCCAGCAAGCTGGGCCCGTTCCGCAGAGAGGGGCAACCCCAGCCCCCCAAGGGGAGCAGGGGGAGGTGGAAAGCGCTGGGGCGGGAAGGCGAATTGGTTATTAGCAAAAACAGTCACAAATGAGTCATTAATTCGTTTTTACCACACCGATGAGCCAACACTGTATAAAAGGCAGCCCAGGGGGACAATAGCCCCCACGGTGATCCCTAAAGCATTTTTGGGTTCCTAAGGTTGGTTTCTTTCCCCTCTAGCTCACAGAAAGCTGCTGGAGGACATGACCCTCCCTGGCTTTGGGGCAGCCCCTCATCAAAGCACTACCCCGACCACTCACCAGCTCTCTGGTTACCCGCACTGGGGGCCCAAAAAAAACCCCAGAATGCGGGTCTGGGGTGGCCCCATGGGTACCCCTGGTGTCACCCTACAAGGGAGAAGGGACTGGGCAAGGACTGAGGAGGGGGATTGCACTCCTGCAGGGAGCTGCGGCAGGAGGGACCCTGCTCTGAAGCAGCAGACCCCAAAGCTCCCGCGGGGCGACTCGTGGAGCCCAGGAGGGCGCGGGGCCCGGCCGCCCCACAGCCCACGGCTCTCGGTTGCCCTGGGACCCTCAGGGCTCCAGCCAGGGTGTCCCTGCCTGCACCCCAGGGTCCCCTCTGGGTCGTTCCCCGGTGCACCCCCAGAAAGAAGGCTGGATACGCGTGGGAAAGGCCCCTTCATTGAAAAGGCTGCGGGAAAGACGGGGACAACAGGGCCTCCCCACGGCCACGGGACACCGACAGGACCTCCATCCCCGCCCCGGGGGCTCATCCGCGCCCCCGGGGAAAGGCCCCCGTGACGGCCCGGACCCC
>VZRH01007402.1:7982-28641 GCA_013397555.1 Urocynchramus pylzowi
TCTGGCCCCGGCCCCTGGCGGCGGCCGCGCCGCTCCGTCGCCTTCTTCGCCGTGTGCGACGGGCACGGCGGGCGGGAGGCGGCCCAGTTCGCCCGGGAGAACCTGTGGGGCTTCATCAAGAAGCAGAAGGGCTTCTGCTCGGCGGAGCCGGCCGAGGTGTGCGCGGCCCTGCGCAAGGGTTTCATCGCCTGCCACCGCGCCATGTGGAAAAAGCTGCGTAAGTGCCCGCGGAGCCTCCGCCGCCCCCGCCCGCCCGCGCTGCGCCGCTTCCCAGCCGCCTTTTCCTCCCCCTCTCCCGCACTATTGTGAGTGCCTCCCTCCCTCCCTGCTTCCCTCCCTCCGTCGCTGCCGTCCCCGCGCCGGGAATCGCGGCACAGCGCGGGAGGGCATCCCGGCCGCCGAGCCGAGTAATTCGGGAGAACAAGAAAAGCTGGAGGGCACGCTGGGAGAAGAGCGATGTAAACACAGGGCGAGGATACGCTGTTGTGTTACGTAGCTGGGAATGGCGCGATGGCAGGGCTGCAGTTTGTTTTCAGGGTGTTAGGCGTCGATTTCCAAATTCGATTCATTGGGAAGGTCTTCATCTTGTTGCCTTGGGTAATCGCACTGAACTCCCCCTTAGATTTCCCTTGCGACATGAAAAAGGGGCGAAAAAAAGTAATTTTAACAAACTGGAAAGGGCTGGGAACGGTGGTTTTTTTCCGTAACGGTGCTTCCGACTGTTTTTGTGAGTCCTGATGGAAGAATTGAAATGTGTCTGTTTTATAACTCGCTCATGTGCGAGCATGGGGGAATATTCAGTGTCCCTGACAAATAGAAAACATGCTTAGTGTCCTGAGGATGGTTTTGATAGATCTAAATGTATATCATCATTGTGAATTTATGTATGTATTAGTTGTTGAATTGCAGTAGCACGGAAGCTGTAAATAAGTCAGCGTTAAGGAGAGGAGCATGCCCAGACAAGTGACAGTCATCATTCCTGTGCTCATCCTTCTCCCCGAGGTCTTGTGAGGCTGCAGTTTGAGATTCTGAAAGGGTTTTTTATTTCGTAAGGTGAAGGTTCTGACTTAGAGCGTGGTTGTTTGTATAGAATGTGTACAATGCGTGTGTATCGTGCATTTAGGCATTCAAAAGCCTCAGAGAAAAAGCAAGAGCAGAGTTCAGCGTGTGAAGGGAGGTGTGGAACACTCCTTCACTGGATCCAGAATAGTGACAGTGACAGCTGGGCTTGGGAGGGAAACCTGAAAAGCAAGAATTGCACTCAGAGCACCCTGGGCTTTCAGTGAGTGATTCAGGAGGGGTGCGGGGTAATTATAATTTCAAAACAGTTTCATTTTCCTTTTTCTTGAATAGTAAAATAGAGAAGTTGTGCAAATGTCAGGTACTTGAGGAGATACCGGGGGAAGGAACAGTGGGTTTGAGGGTACAGAGGGAAGGGTGTGAATTTTAGAAGCACCAGAACTTGACCACATCCTTGGCAATGGGGTGTGCAGCCTCCTGGGCTGCAGGGCTGGGTGATAAGGAGCGAAATGTGTGAACAGGGGGACATGGCATGGGGTGGGGGAAGATAAGGAGTTCAGTTTTCTGGCTGTTGTGGCCCTGGTGTGTTATTTGTCACTGAAACTATGTGTGAGCACCAAGGCAGGGAGGAGAAAAGTGCAGGAAGCTCTGTTTAGTAACGGGTGTTTAGCAAACAGCACCGGGGTTGTGGAAGCAATTTAAATTGTTGTGAGAAACAGCACAGCTCTGGCTGGGAGCCTTTGATGGCACTTCGAGGTGGGCTGTTTAGTAAACTCCAGAGCATGTTTGCTCCTCCTGATTCCTGCTGCACGTGCTTAACAGCCCCAGTTCTGTGGGACAAGCCCATCATTACCTCTAGTTTATTACTTCATCCTGTTATGGAGTCCCAGTGTGAATTCTACTGACAGGCAATAATTTTCCATATTATCACATGTAAAGCAGCTTTTTAACTGTGTGTTGGTGACACTGTGGACACGAAATGGAGACTGGCTATGCTGATATCTTGAAGTGTGTGGGAGAATGGTTTGGAATTTTGGGGTGGAGGATGGAGTCTTTATTGCTTCCAGTTGCCTGTTGGAAGGGAAGCTTGTACTGAGCTGCTCTCTTGGTTGTTGGAAGTTCTGTGGGTATCCCCTGATAGACACAAACCACATTGATCATGACAGTAGAAAAACTAAACCAGAAAAATGCCCATTTGTCTCTGGTGATCGTTTTTGGCGTTAATTCTGTAGTAATAAAATTCTCTGAATGCCAAAGGTCTTCTGGAGTAAGAGTTCATTTTGGAAGCTACAGAATGAGTGGAGTTTATGAGTTCAAAGTTACAAAGCTGAGTGTGAAGTGCAGTGGTTTTTAAGTTGAGGGTGGGGATAATGTTTTAGAAAGATGTGCTGTTGTTGCTCCTGATCCATGGAGGAATTGCATCCATGGATTTGATTTAATACTTGAGCTCAGGAGAAAACCCAGCAGTTTTGATACTTTTGCTGGTTCCTGGTGAGAGACAATCTCTACAGAGAGAACTGGGCTGTATCTAATACTTATCTCTGAACAGGAGCAAGGCATGAACTACAGACTCTGGATGACAGGCAGATAATTCTTGGTTTTGTTGAGCCTCAAATCTGAGGCTGCTGCATCATTCTTTCTCCCACAAGTGGGTGATTTTCTTCTCTCTGCTCCACATCCCCATAAAGACTGATTTGACTCTCTAATACGTTTTATTGCTGTTCAGGGGTTGTTACACTGACAGAAACTCATTAGTTGCAGCTTGTTTTCTGTTAAGTGCATGGTTGAAGTCCTCATTACCACTTGGCTGCCTCCCTTGTTTGCTTTCCTTTTGGAATGTGTTAGATTTAATATCCACAGTTAAAACTGCCAGACAAAGTACTTCCAATAAGCTGATTGAATGTTAGCATTCTTGAAATAAAGCTGCTCCTAGGGAGAAACTGTGTTTTAGTATTTAGAACACAAAGCTAGAGCTGCTGGAACTTAAATGTTTAAATTGTGCTGGGTGTCTTGGTAGCTCACACTGAGGAAATGCAACTTTTATCTTCGTACTGCCTGTGAATTCTACTTCTCCAAATTCTCCTTTTCCACCAGCTCTCCTCCACATCTTCTTCCCTCAGGCACCTGAACATCATTCAGTGCCACTAGAACTTAAGTTCCTCATTTTTTTGGGTCTGTTAAAAGCTTTAGAAGGTTAAAGTATCTGTTTTCAAGAGGATAAGGTGTAACTCTGTTTTCCTTTTCTCTCTTCGTGCATTTATTTGCTGTGTTTGTTGTGCCACAGGCACAGATAGAGAATGCAGTGCTTTGGCAGCCTGAGCTGGGTATTTCCTGCAAACAGCTTGTGTCACAGTGGAATTTTTGTGTTGTGCTGTGGGAGCCTGACTTGTGAAGTGCAGGAGATTGAATGTGACAGGGAGATGAGGTTCCCTTTGGAGTTTGTCTGAAGACATGAGTGGGTGCAGTGAAGAAGAAACATGAGGTTGCTGTTGGCAGTTGATAACTGGGAGCTGAGCCTGCTTTTGTGGGTGCTGGGGTGGGGAGGAGGATGGTGTGGCTGGGCTGTGGCTCCATGGGGGTGTTGGCTCAGTCAGTTTGTGCACTTTTGGGGAAAGATCAACTTTGTGTGTGTAGACACAAAAATAGGAAAGGCGTGAAAGAGCAATTTGGATGGGATGTAATTGGAGAGAGTGGTGTAACAGCAAGTTCATAGAAGTGGTTTGAGGGCAAAGCAGTTGAGGAAGGAGATTTCCCTAACCAGGTGTAGTTGTGTTATTACTCTGAGTTCCAGGGCTGTCTCCTGTAGAATTTAAGGAGAGCACACTGAGGTAGTCTGAATTATTCAGCCCTCCAAAGGGAAATGTGAATAAAACATTTGAGAAGTCATTCAGCACAAAATGCTGCTGTTCAGCCTATGAAAGTAAAATAGCAGTTTTTCTCCCTTCCAAGGGGATCAGGAATGTCCACAAATCCTGATTGCCAATCAAATAGCCAGACAAAATGACTGAATTTAGGATGTTTCTACTACTTCAGACAGGGAAGTGAAGAGTAAATCCCAGTGAAACACTTGATTGATCCTGTTCAGCCCCCAAGGAGCACATCTACCCCTGTGTTCTTCTAGGGATGTTTGGAATATCAAACCAGAGGAGAGAGTTTTTAGAACCCTATGGTGGTGCTTTGACCCTGTGTCAGCTCAAGCTGAGGCTGGGGAAGGATGTTAAAGGGGTGGGGGGACCTGGGGCACCGCTGGGCCTGGCTGTTGTGACATCCCACAGACCCCCAAGATGCCCTTCACGACATTCCCAGCTCCCCAGAACTAAACCTGTGCTTTTTGTCTGTTTTTTGCCTGGTTTCTCCTTGCAGCAGAGTGGCCCAAGACCATGACAGGCCTGCCCAGCACGTCGGGGACCACGGCCAGCGTGGTGATCATCCGCGGCTCCAAGATGTACGTGGCCCACGTGGGCGACTCGGGAGTGGTGCTGGGGGTCCAGGACGACCCCAAGGATGACTTTGTGAGAGCTGTGGAGGTGACACAGGACCACAAGCCAGAGCTTCCCAAAGAAAGGGAGAGAATTGAAGGCCTTGGGGGCAGGTAGGTTTGTCTGCTTTCGCTGAGCTTGAGCTTGTTGTGGGAGGGCACACAAGGAGCTGAATCTCAGCTATTTCTCTTTTGTCCTCTTAATTTTTCTTACAGCTTACTGGGGAATAAATTACAGGGATCCATTGTTACACGGTTGTGTTTTTTGCTGGTGGTTTATGGTGTATCCAGAATTTTAATTTCCCAGTGGATCGTGCAGCTGAGGGGTGGTTACAGTTCTGAATGTCCACCAACAACTTTTTGCAAGCAAAGATGTTAATTTTTGGCCCACTTTCCTTTAAGTTCTGAGGAACCTTCAGGTTGTGCAAACTGCCTTTTCACATAGGTAAAATGATACGAGATCTGGAATATCCAGTTTGTCACAGCACTCTAATTTCTCAGGCATCCTGCATTGTCCCTGAGATGACAGTGGCAGCTGTTGAATAGGCTCCTCAAAGCTTCTGCTTAGGGAACATGAGCAAAATCCTGGATTTGAAACAAAACCCTCCCTTTGCTGTTCTAGCAGCACAATTCAGCACCTGTCCTTCCAGGAGCCATTCCTTCCCTGGCAGGGGCTGGCAGATGTTGGCACACCCGAGCTGGGGTGGGTGTGTGTTCCCTGAGAGGAGGGGAGCAGGCAGGGCTCTGTCAGGTGGCACTAATGTTTGGAGACAACCCCCAGGGCTGGGATCTGGGAGCTCTGTGTCCTCCTGGTGCTGCACCAGATGGATGGGCATGCTCTGCTCCTCGGAGCAGGGATCACTGAAGGTTTTCCTGCTGACATCATTCATCTGGGAACCCTGACAGCTCATGAACCTGCAGATATTTGTGTCTCTGGCAGGTGGGAGTTGATCAGGGGCTGTTTTGCAGGAGGGATAACCTGCAGTTTTGCTGTGGGTTTCCAGGGTGTTTCTCAGAGGTTAGAAGTCTCTGAAGGTGCAAAGAAGCATTCCCTGAAACTTAGTATCGACAGGAATGGTTAATGTTTAATTTCTTTTATTTTTACTGGTGCTCCTCCTGTTTCTCCCAGGCTGGCTGTGAGGCATGTGGTGGGAGTGAGGTGGAACTGTGCAGCTGTGCTTGGGAATGCCTTTCATGAGAGCAAACTGGGAATACTTAATGAGAGAGCATGAGGGAGTCTTCTATTAAAATG
This sequence comes from Urocynchramus pylzowi, assembly GCA_013397555.1. NCBI lineage: Eukaryota > Metazoa > Chordata > Aves > Passeriformes > Fringillidae > Urocynchramus > Urocynchramus pylzowi. Next base: position 13,733 of record VZRH01007402.1, read on the forward strand.
CTATTTTCCCAGTAACAGTCTGAGTGTGTGATGAGGTCTTCTTTGCAATAGTGACTGAAGTGAGCTCTGTGTGGTCATTAGCTGTACGAGTGGATGAGATCAAGTTTTAGGATGTGGTGTTTGTGACTTTGCCATGCTCTGGATGGAGCAGAACATGCCCTTGTTGTTAAGGCCTTTGAAGTGTCAGGAAGTGCATCTTGAATGGCTTCAGCATGAGGAGTCTTGAGGCTGTTCCAGAGCTGCTCAGTTTCTAATTACCAATGGCTGTTCCTTGGATGAAAGAAACTTTCAAGTATCCAATTCCTAACTTGGTTGGGACCAAGCCTTGCTAGTTCCTGGTTTCATTAGCTCTTATTCCTTGGTGGTTCATACTTCTTCTTCTCTCTACCCTGCCTGACACAGTTGCCCCAGTTATTTGCTCTGTAGCTCCTTTGACCCTCCAATGCCATCTGGGAGAGCTAAACCAGTGCTCAGTGCCTCAGAGCAGGTGTTCACATGCAAATGCAGAGCTGTTCTCCCTATCTCCTACTTCCTGCAGACACCAGCCTGGGACAATTCCTCTTTTGTGTCTGCCTCCTGTCGGTGTTCCTTCCATCAAGCAAACCCTTTCAGGAGGCTGCTTCTTTCTTTGCTGTTGTTTCAACTATGCAGTGCTGCTCTGTCCAGCCAAACTTTGGGAGATGAAGACTGAAGGGGGAGCTGTGTGGAATTTACACCTGAGTGAGCTGATGTTGATGGTCCTCATCTGAGGGAGGCAAATCCAGTTCTGCTCTGTCTCTGACAGATTAGAAAGACACTCTGGCATATTTTGTAACCAGTCAGAATTTCTTCCAGGTCTTCATTAGTTTGCTTTTTATTTTCTTCTGCCCTTCATCTGTCACTTTTCCCCTTGGCTTTATATGGAGCTATGGAAGTGCTATTGTGTGTTTCAGAATAGGAACTTCCCATCATTATCCCTCCACATTTGCATGTTTACCTGGTTTTGCCTCATTGACACCAACTTCCTCATTGCTGCTGCTAACCTCTGGCCCTGTGTGTGCTTTCAGTGTGATCAATAAGTCTGGTGTGAACCGTGTGGTGTGGAAGAGGCCCCGGCTGACCCACAACGGCCCCGTGCGCCGCAGCACCGTCATCGACCAGATCCCCTTCCTGGCCGTGGCCAGAGCCCTTGGTGAGTCCCCTCAGCTCAGCTCATCCCCTGGGTTTGCCCAAACACAGAATTTACAGGGCTCTCCTCACTTGCCTTCTCAAAGTCAGGGCCTTGAAAGTGTGTTTTTAATACAATAATACTGCATTTTTTGATTGATGCTGTAATTGGGGAGGGAAGAACGTGACTTATAACATGCAGGGTTTTCAGTGTCAGCCCTGCAAGGATGGGATTTAATTTTACCACCAACTAGTCAAAATTACAGTCCCATTATCTTAGTGAGAAGCAGACAAATGTGCTCTCCCTCCTGGAGACACACAGGGCTTGCACATTTTCATTTGCACCAGGAATGAAGTTTTGCTGGATGGTGCATGAATTGCTTCAGTATTTCTTTTGTGGAGAATATTTTTTTTTTTGAACACTTGAAATAGAATGGGATGAAAATCAAATCTATTTAACTATTTAACTTGCCTTTATGGGAGCACTAGAAATGAGAGGAACTGTCTTTGAGAGGAGCACCTCATTCCAAGGACAGAAAGGGATATTACAGGACTAGAAAACTTGTGATGAATGTTTTTTTAGGAAGTACTTCTTAACTGAATTATTTGGTATCTCTTACCCATGAGTGTTTGTGTTTCTGGTTATTTTTCTCCTTAAATTCAATTGCAGAATGCCAACCTTTGGCTGTTCATGTTTTTTGCCATTGTGCAGTAAGGAATCTTCTATGCAGCTATAGCCAGAACAGGTTTGGTTTGGTGGGATTGTGTTTTTTGCCTGTAAGAGCTGTGCTGTAATTCCTGGCTGGCAGCTTGGCAGGCCCATGGCACTGCTGTCAGTGCTCCTGGGTCAGCTGGCAGTGCCCATGGGGACAGGCTGTTCTGGGAGCAGGGTCTGGATCATTCCAGAGCCTTGCTGTGTCTGATTTCACAGGCTGGAATAGCTGTGCCTCAGGGATTTGTCCAAAGTTAAGGAGAATTTTGCAGTGACAATGAACATGGAAGAGTCAGCTGTGTGTCAAGCAAGGAATCACAGGTGCCTGAAAATTAAAAATTTTAATTTTAAGGACTTTTTCTCAGTATCAGGATTTGAAACCTCAAACCCCATGCTGGGACCAGCCTCCCCTCCTGCCTGGTCCCAGTCTGGATAAAAATTTTTAGCAGGACAACAAGAATCTCTCAACAGAGAAACTTAGAGTTGGGAATTTATTATATTTAGAATGGGGGAGATTATCTGATTAAAACCCCTGGAATTTAGATCATAGATGGTATTTTAAGTGTCTCTCTCTTACAACACTTTAAAATATTTTGATGTAATGTCATCCCCCAGTCTTTAAGTCTAGTGCACTTTTAAGGAGTTGAGGAAAGGTTTTGGAAATAGCAGGAATAAAGCACTGTGGAAAAGTTGCACTCAGCCAGCAGAAAATCCTGGTGCAGAAGAAATCCTTGTGGTCAGATGAATTCTGTTGACATGCCCTTCCCCATTCTGATTGTCAGAAGTGCCCTTCTGCCCTAAAATAAGCACTTGTGGTATGCACAGTGGCTGTATTTAAGTATTTAAATAATGCTTGATTTATTTATAGCCCCATAACAAGTCAGAAGTATTTGGGCTTTGTGCTGTCCCTATAGAGCATCTGTAAGATGCTTTAATGCACACAGCAGGTTTCTGTGTCTTCTAATAAACCATTTTAAGCTGTAGTTCTGTGTTTTCACAGCTACTTCTGCTGATCTTTTCTGGGCAATGAGAACATTTTTTTTTTTTTAATACTAATTTGCCTTGTAATAGCTACTCAAGACTCTGTGGTGAGGGATTGCCTGGCACTGCTGGAGCTGTTTGGGAGGTGTTTAAATGAATGAATGATGAAACCTGAGCCAGGAGCCCGTGAGTTCAACCACTCCCTCCTGTGGGAACATGAACTCTGCTTTCCCTGGTTTTTTATGTAGGAATAGAACAGGCTCAGCCCTATTTCAGGTGGAGCAGCCTCCACCGACAGGAATTTCCTGCTGCCCTCTAGGAGCAGTTCTGTACAGAGCAGGGAGCCCACGTGGAGCTGCTGCTGGAGGCTTTGACTGGGACAGGGGAGCTGTTTTCCACAACTGACTGGATGCCAGAGTTGTTTTGTGAAGCTCTCTGAGTGCACATACCATGAAATCCTGGAGAAGAGGCTATGGCTGACCTCAAATGATCTGAGGAAATTGCTGTGTAAGATTTTAGGGTTGTTTACATGCATTTAACTGTTTTGAAAATTAAATTACCAAACAGAGTGGGCACAGCTGCCACTCAGTTTTTCCTCCCTGCTCATTGTAGGCCATGAATCTGAATCACGTGGCATTGTATAAGTTGTATTTCCAGCTTCTATTGGTAATTGTTTTTCTGCTTTATCTCTATAAAACCAGACAAACTTGGGGTGCAGTTGGGATTCTTTTCTTGTCCTCAGGATATCTTGCTGTAGCTTGTACAATTCTCTTCAGCCCTGAGACAAAATAATAAATGTGCTGTGCCAAATGCAGTGTGTGCTTTGCTCTGGGGATCTGTGTGTAACACACATCATGTGAGGGCACCTGTGGCTCCTTGTGGAGAAAAACTTTGATTTAAAAAGCTCTGGGATTAATCAAACTGAGGTTTTATTTTGGACTGAGTTATGAAAGTAAAGTTTTCTTTCCTCTATTAAAATCAAAAGCCTGTTTTATATGCAAAACAGCATCTCCAGAAACTGAAATGAAAGACTTGATTTATGTAATTTCTGGACATGCTTTTGCTCTAAGAAGGCTTTGGGCTTAATCCAATCCAGCCCACTTACATGATGGGTGTTTTTGTTTGTAGCTGCCATTACTTTCCTGGCAGCACTTGACTTATAAAATACAGCAACAAAGCTACTTCTAAGGTAACAGTAAGAGAGACTGCATAGTTTGATATGTTCTTACAGGCAGCTAAATTAGTTTCCTGCTCCTTTTAGTGTCTGATTTCAGACATCTATTTCATTTTGTAAGATGCAGTGTAGATCTCTGTATATTATTCTGGTTTGAGTCAGGACTAAGAAACAGGTTTTTCTGGAAGATATGGAGGGAACTACATTAATAACTTTTTTTTTTTATTTGGAGAAGAAATATGCAAACCTCACACTGAAAGAAATACTCCCAGTGTGTAAGTTTTTAAAGAACAAGATTGTCAAGAGTTTTGGAAGTGTTTGGGTTTTAATTCAGAACAAAAATATTCTGGCTCCCAAATGGAAGCCTGAGAGCCTGGCACTGCAGCCTCTGGCACATCCCAGGCTGCCAGAGGGTCACTGCTGTCTGCTTGCTTTGGAACACAATTCAAGACTTCAGAGCCCTTTGAAATGCTCAGGGAAACGTGTTCTCTGCTTTCTGGCTGCTCTCCTCTCCCTTTTCCCTTCCCAGAGTTGTGCCAGAGGCTGCCATGAAAGTGCCTCTGCAGGCTTGTATTGCTGGGATGCTGGGCAGGGATGGGGGGGCCACAGCTGGGCAGGGATGGGATGGGGGGGCCACAGCTGGGCAGGGAGGGATGGGGGCACAGCTGGGCAGCAGCTCCAAAAAGCTTTGCCTTAGGCTGGGGAGCTCTCCCCTTCAGGGAAAAAACCAAAATAACAATATAAATGTTCCCTTCCCCATGAGATGGGTTGGCCTTGGTGGGCTCAGGGTTGGAAGGGTCTGTGGGGTCTCTCTGTGCCCTTCAGAAGTTTGCAGTCCTTGGAGCTGGCCTTGTGAGCACGGTGATATTCCCAGTCAGCCCTGTGAGGAGCCCCCTCCTCCTGGAGCAGGTCCCCTGGAATCAGTGTGATGGTTGCTTGGCTGTTTCCTCGGGAAGGGCAGCAGATGGACACGATGACACATGTGCTAAAGAACTCACATTAATGAACATCAGGTTATTTTTATCACCCAGCTCAGTGTTTTTAATTAAAAAACCGATTCAGCTAATAACATTTTGTCATTTCTCCTACATGAGTACGAACAAACTGGCAAATGGACGTGTAAAAATATTATCTATTTTGGAAGTTGATGCTGCTCTTGTTTGTTTTACCTGCTGTGGCCGTGACAGAGCGATGTGAGAAACTCGGAGTGCAGGAGGACTTTCCATGGCAATTCACATGCAATAATTGCTCAGCTCTCGTGTTACAGTATTTATTTTGATCTCGCTGCCAGCTGGCTTTGTCGGCAGCCTGTGGCAGCCGAGTGCACCTCTGTAGGAGCAGGCTTGGCTTTTAATTAGCACTCATTAGCAGCATGTGCTTGTGGAGCTGCTGCGGCCGGGAGAATCGGGGCTTTAATGAGGATGGGCTGCGGTGGAGTGGGGTAATTGAGTTGAAGTATTCCCTTTCCTGCTTCTGGAAAAGTCTTTTCAGCTGGTTGATAGCTTAAGGCAAAGCTAATGGAGGCAAGGAGGAAGACAAAAAGCTTATTTATTGTCTTTAATAGAGTGCTGATGGATGTGGAAGAAGCTCCAGGCTTTGTCCAGCAAAAAGCTAAGGAAGAGCCTGACAAAACCTTACCCTTGAGTCGTTGAGCTTCTGTTTGCTGCTCAGCTCTGACAGTTCAATTCATTTCTGCTTTTAAGCTGTGTGTTCTGCGCAGAAAAATGTAGCCAGTGCTTGCAAGTAATAATAATGTTACTTTTTGCTGCTTATCACTACAGGAGGCTGTTAGTGAACATGGAAATAAATTTTAAAAAGAGGTGTTAGGGCAAATTATTACTATTCTTGATTTGAAGGCCTAGCCTTAGAAAAGGTTTTTAATTTTTTCAAGTGTACTTGATAAATAGAATTGAAATGAATTGATATGAAAATGCATTTTTCTGCTGGTGGTTTTTGTTTAAGGATGGTTTGGAGGGAACTCTTGAAGCAGGAGATGATTTGATGCATTGTTCAGCTTTGTTTCTGGTGAGGTGACCCCAAACTCATTCACACAGTGAGAGAGATTTAAAAATAGAAATGTTCCCTGCACGAGGCTGTCCTGGGGAGAGGCTTGAGCTCTTGTTTGCTGCCTTCCTGCTGGAGCCCAGGCAGTGCCCCTGTTCCTGTGGCTTCTGTCCAGCTCCCAGACTTGGCACGTGCTGTTCAGCTGCAGGGAGCCCCGTGTGCCTTGCAAGGGATGCTCGAGCTGTGGGAGGAAAAGGCATGGCAAAGGGAATTTAACAGGGAAAAGGCTTCAGCCTCCTCCTTTGCTTTTTGCTTTGTCCCTTCCCTGTGGCACCTGCACACACAAATATTTGCACGTTTGGTGTGGGATCAACAAAGCCAGGTTTTACTTCTGTTTAAGGAGAGCTCACTTAATTCAGGTAGGTTTTTAGAGAGTGGTTAAGGTTTCACCATTTTCTAGGTATTAATCAGTTTCATTTCTCCTTTTACCACAAATACTTGTTTCAAGAGAGTAGAACACCTCTGATCACAGCTTGGTTTAGTTTAAATCGGATTAGAAGGTGGCAGCAGCTGAGCAGTGACTGGGCTGGAATTTCTTTATGTTCCTGCTGGTGACTCAAGGCTGATGGTGATGGGTTTCCTGGGAAGGAACATTTTTCTCTCTTTTCCAAGAGTGAGATTTCTCATGTGTTATGTAACAATTCCAACCCATTTTCTGCTTTGCCAGGCGATCTCTGGAGCTACGACTTCTACAGTGGGGAGTTTGTGGTGTCCCCCGAGCCCGACACCAGCGTGCACACGATTGACCCCCAGAAGCACAAGTACATCATCCTTGGCAGTGACGGGCTCTGGAACATGATCCCACCTCAGGATGCCATCTCCATGTGCCAGGATCACGAGGAGAAGAAGTATTTCATGGTGAGAGCAGTGCCCTGAAGTCAGTGTGGAAATTTCATCCTTGTTACCTCTAAAAATTGTTCAGCCTGGTAGGGATGAGAAGTACCCCACGGAGTTGGTGGGGTTTAGGCAGATTGATGGTTTTGCCACAGCATAAAAGTTGTTACAATGTGGCTGATGGTAAATACCGTGGGTGTTAACATAGTTTAAATTATTTGCTTCATGTTTGGGGGGAATTTGACTAGCAGGGTGTTTTCTGTGAGTAATAAAGGAGATAATGAGTTTCTTCTCTAAGGAAGTTACACAAAATGCTGTCTGAACATTAAATTTATTTCACATTAAGGTGCATGTCATAATGCAGACTGTTTAGACTGAATTAAATTACTCTGATTTATTTTACAAAATAGTTGAGAACTTATATTGGAGCATCAGAGAGTAAACACTCTGCAAACCCCATGAGGGACTTTGGAAAGGCTGTAGGTTGTGTTCCAACCTCGTACAAGCTCCTGCTGTGTTACAAGCCATTTATGCTGTTTAGAGCACTGTTATCTGTGGAACATACCACAGGCTGATTTAAAGGTGCATTTGAGAAGGAAGATGTGTTTTAATTAGCATTTCTGGAGGTGCTTTGGGGCATGGTTTGTAGGAATGTGTGTGGCATGAGGTGCCTTGCAGTGGCTCTGTGTGATGGGGCTTTGTGTGACACTCCGTGTGACAGTGTCCTCTGTGTCCCCAGAGCGAGGCTTGGCAGTCCTGTGCCGGGTGCTGTGGCTGTGTTTGTGTGTGGTGGCTCTGTGTGACTGTGTCCCCTGTGTGTCCCCAGGGCGAGGCACGGCAGTCCTGTGCCCTGCTGGCTCTGTGTGTGTGGTGGCTCTGTGTGACTGTGTCCCCGTGTGTCCCCAGGGCGAGGCGCGGCAGTCCTGTGCCCGGATGCTGGCTGTGTGTGTGTGGTGGCTCTGTGTGACTGTGTCCCCGTGTGTCCCCAGGGCGAGGCGCGGCAGTCCTGTGCCCGGATGCTGGCTGTGTGTGTGTGGTGGCTCTGTGTGACTGTGTCCCCGTGTGTCCCCAGGGCGAGGCGCGGCAGTCCTGTGCCCGGATGCTGGCTGTGTGTGTGTGGTGGCTCTGTGTGACTGTGTCCCCGTGTGTCCCCAGGGCGAGGCGCGGCAGTCCTGTGCCCGGATGCTGGTGGGGCGGGCCCTGGGCCGCTGGCGGCAGCGGATGCTGCGGGCGGACAACACCAGCGCCATCGTCATCTGCATCGCGCCCCTGCGCGAGCGCGGCCGCTGGGACGGCGACGAGGAGCTGGTGCTCAACCTGGCCGAGGGGCCCAGCTACAGCAGCCCCGATGCCAGCAGCCTCCCCCCCTCGCGCTGCTGCACGCCCCCCCTCAAGGTAAGGGCTCTCCGTGTCCCCTGGTGCCTCCCCAGCTCCCCGGCGGGATCAGAACACCGCCAGAGATTCAGAAACACTCCCAGAAACTCCCGAGCTGTCGGTTTGCATCACTATTTCATGGTGCTGTTTTTAATTTTGAGTTTTTACTGTATATGTCTAGATAATCTTACTGAGGTTGCCTCAGTTGTTTAAAAGATGGTGTTGCCATTCCATGACCCTCGTGGGTCTCTTCCAGCTCTGGATATTCTGTGAAAGCTACAGTTATAACATATCCTCAATACTTCCACATGCAAAGGTTTGGAGGGCTGGACCAACTTTTAACAATATTTATTAAAGAACTTTAACACTCTGTCTTTGGTGTTCCAATGTATGAGTTCTCGGAATTGCTGCTGGTTGTTCATTGGTAGCTGTTGATCTGTGCTCCCTCCCTAATGTGGAAGAAATTAGTACTGTTACTCTACAAACCTTCAAATGCATTGTCTCTTAAAGTAAGTTTTCTGAGATCCTCCCCAAGATTCAAGGCAGCCTTTTGAGACAGAGAGGAACCAGAGTGGGGCTCAGAGGTGTAAAAAAGGAACCATCCAACACACCCCCTTAGAAATGAAGGTTGGGCTGCAGTTTCTCTTCCTGCCTTGCCAGGTGCTTGTGTAGCTTGCCCAGCCCAGGGATTGCAGGTTGTGAACCTCTTCCTGACAGAGTGCTTTCATTTGGGTTTGTTTGGTTGTGGTGGTGTTGGGCTTTTATTTTTTTTTTTTAAGGTTAAATTTGTTCCAACACATGTTGCTGTAAAGAACATTTTCTTTCTGTACTGGGAGATCTCTTTATCTTCCTTTGGTTGATTTGATGTTCTTTGTTGGAGGCAGAGACATCATAACATAAGGTCTTTCTGGAGGCTGCAAGTTTGAGTTGTTAACATAAAGCAGAACTCTTCAGAGGGTTTTTGTTTTGTTGTTTTGTGGCTTTTCTTCCCCCCTCTAAGAACTGGAGTGCAGTTATGAGTGGCTGTTTGTTTCAGTAATTACCAGCTGCTCCTGATTTAAGTCACTGTCCTTTGATGTTCTGCAGAATCTTCAGATAATTGTCCTTTGGGCAAAGGAAAAGAAAGCAGAAATTAGAAAGGGAGTTTTAAACATTCCCTTGGGAGAAACAAGCTCCTAATAAAATGGCAAGCTTCAACTTTGTCTCCTCCCCTTTCATCTAGTGGAGCAAAATCCATGAAAAGAGCTTTAAACCTAGCAAAATCTTGAGGAAAAAAAAAATTAAATTGTAAGTGCTCCTAAAATTTTCAATCACAGTTTCTGTGAGGGAAGCAGGGATGGCCTTGGTGCCTGACAGCTGCTACCTGCCAAAACAATTAATTCGGAAATAGATGGAAACCAAAGTTTCTTCATTAAACAAAAGTATTTTTTAATTGCTTGTCCTTCTGGCAGCAATTACTAATACCAAATTAATTCCAGTATTCCTGAGGCCAGTGAGGAAGATTGATTGGGTTGTTGAGAAATTCAGTTGGTGATTCGTGGTTTATTTTTCCTGTTTTGTTACATCACTCTCCAGCAGTCCATCCTGTGCCTTTCCTTGGCTTCCTGAAGCCTTCTTCAATCTCAGCTGTTTGCACCAGCAGGAGATGCTGGGGAAAAGAGCCACAACATTAAATGTCTTGCACAATAAAAAACATAAAACCAAGTTTTATGTGACACAATGTCAGAAATTAAATTGAGCAGCTGAAGTAGCGCTGCCAGAGCTGCTCTCTGCGTGTGATCTGGTGTCCTTCTGGGTTCTGCAGCAACTGAGATGAAGAATAACCTTTAAAATTCCATTCATAAAGGTCTTCCCTCTTGTGTTGCTAAATGTAGTAAAGGAATGTTATCTAAATGGTTTTGTCTACACATGGGGAGCCGGAGAGGAGTGGAAAACCAGTGTGGATGCTGGGAAGAGTCCTGATTATCCTTTCTTTTGGAGTGCGTTTTATTAAACCTGGAGTTGTTCTGGGTTGTGGCTTCAGGAGCATCTGTTTATTCACCTGAGATGTGTCCCTGACTGATTGCAGTTTCCAGCACATGATTTTCTGAAAATATTAACTGCTATTTGCTTTCTGCTGAGGGAGTGTAGTGTGGCCTTGAAATTTACTTGTGAAGGACTCACTGAGTAACCAGGGACGACTTCACAATTAAATCTTTAATAAGGTCAGAATTCCTGTCTTCAGGGTGCTGCATAAACACTAATTTTCCTAATTCCTCTGTGGATAGTGAGAGCAAGTATTGTCCCCATTTTCCTGTTGGTGAAACTGAGAATGGGGCAAAAACACCTCTCAGAGGTTGCAGAAGAGATGAGGGTCAGAGTTGAGGAGGTGCCTGGTTCTTGGCACCTCACTGCCTGTGCTTCCCAGGGAGTGGCTGGATGTGCTGTGAGGGATCCATAGGCAACAAAAAGTGTCAAACAGGAATATTTTTAGATGGCTGACACTGCCCCTCTGTGTGGGCAGCTTGTGAGCTCCTCACTTCTCCTGTGAGGAGTTTGCCCAGCCCCTGATAAGCTGGTTATGCAGTAACCGAGAGTGCTGAACATGGCAAAGGTCAGGAGCTCTTGCTGCTCTTTGGCCACTGACCACACATAAATCAGTGTCTGAGGGAATTCCTGGCTGAGTGTTGGGAATGCTGCTGCTGAGGGTTACAGGCACTGCTTTTCCCCTGAGTTCCCAGCAGCTGCAGTTCACATCCCCAGTCAGAATTGTTTCCACCTCTCAACAGGGAGAGAAGATGAGTGTACTGTGGAGTAGGATTCTCCTGCCTTTGATAAGGTTTAGGGAAATTCTGGAAGTGCCACACACTGTCTGCACCCTCACAGGGTAAAGTCTGTCCCTGGCAGTGTCCAAGGCCAGGTGGGACGGGAGCAAGCTGGGGTAGTGGAAGGTGTCCGTGCCCATGGCAGAGTTTGGAACCAAGTGATCTTGCAGGTTCCTTCCCAGATCATTCTGTGATTCTATGATTGTATTTATGCCCAAGTATTTTGTTTCCTTTTCCCTCAGCTCGTAGAAGATGACCCCTGGCCACGACTGAACTCTGCTGAGCCCATTCCTCCCCTCCTGCACAGCAACACTCTCTCAGAAAAATACCTGGAGCTGCCAAACGAGATTGCCAAAAGCAATTTACCTTCCTCAGGAGGAACCCCGAAGGATTCAGCCCCCCAGGAGGAGAAGTGCAGCAAGGCCCTGGCTCTGAGGCTGCAGGAATCCTACAGCAATGGTTTGTCGGTCAGCCTCTCCCCTTCCAACTCGGCCAACTCAGGCACGGACCAAAAAGGCTTCAAGGTGTCCCCTAACGGCCCAAGCAAGGCGCAGGACGCGGAGAGGACGCCCCCGGCCAGCTTTAAGCGGACATTGGAGGAATCCAACTCGGGCCCGGCGGTGAAGAAGCCGCGGCGGGGGCTGGGCCGGGGCCCGGGTGAGGGCGCGGCCGCCAGCCCGCAGCGCAGGAGCCCGAACAAGCTGGCCATGCGGCGCAGCCTCCGCGGGCAGAAGAAGCTCAGCAGCTCCCTGTTCCACCCGCCCAGGAAAGCCGTGTGCGTCTGCTGAGCCCCCTCCTCCCGGCGGAGCTTTGCAAGTGGGTGCACAGGTTTGAAGCTCTTCCCGTTGATTTTTTTTTTTTTTTTAAAGTAGGAACTTTTTTTGGTATCCGACAGCTTTATCCCAGCCTTGTACTTGCTTGTATTATAACTGTGAATTTTGTAGATGTGTAGGGTATAAGTCACTGTAAAATGTGTGTAAATTTGTATTCCTTCATATAAATGTAGTCTCTTTTCTTCCTTGTATAATTGTTACGGCGGGGCTAAGCCTTGTTTTAAAAAAAACAAAAACAAAACAAAAAGTAAAATAATCCTTTTTGTTAATTTACTAAAGTCATCGATTTGTATACGCTTCTTGTGAGGAGAATTTCACAACTTTTTAACTAAAGTAAATTATTAAACAGAATGGAAGATATGTATTTTCGTAGTCTGATACGTTCCACCTAAAGTGTGTCTTTTAGAGAATACACTAGGTCTATATTTTGGTTTTAAATTTTAGATTTCTCTACTCAGAAATGAAATGTATGTGGAAGCAGAGATTTGAGTCTTGCTTTACACACCTCAATGTTGATTTTATGTTAATTAAAATACTATGCAGTATCTTATTTAGTTGTATTTTTTGTAACAATAATCGTCAAAAGTATTTAGCAAAAAAAGTGTGTTTTAAAAACTCCACCTCCCCAGAGCATCCGACAAAGCCATTCCCATCCCCTGTTCCAAATGATGGTGGCATTTCCTCCAGGCATCACTGCCCTCCTGAGATGTGTTTTCTGCTATTCCAATACCAATGGTGCTGCTAATACCTTTCAACACAAGTTCTTAAATTATTTTATGACTATTTTCATTGACTGTGTGGACCATGTGTATGTTCACCTCAATAAAACACATGAAAATTTGATGGGGATGCTTTTTATTTTTAATTTTTATTTCAAGCTTAAGTTCTGGTATTTATTCAGCAGTGAAATATGAATTTATTATTACAAAAATATTCATATTTATCTGGTATTCATTAAACACCTGAATACTCTCCCCTTTCTCACTGTGGCTTTGGAAACAAGACATCCCAGTTAGATTTATGACACAACTGATCTTGGCACTTTATCTTGAATGTTTAACTGTAGCAATATATAAAGTTTTTAAAATTTTTATTTTGATGGGAAATCAAAAGGGCAGTACTTTATTCCAGTGGCCAGGATGGTTATTTGTAGAAGCCAGTTCTTTACTGCTGGAACAATAAAACAGGGGTTGGAACCAGGCCTGCTATCTCTATGTGTTACCATGGCTACAGAAATCCCAGGGGATTTTATTCCTGAAAATATTCCCTTTCATCCATGCTGGGAACACGGCGCTGCCTTAGGAGATGAAAGAAACAGCCTGTCCAAATTGGATCCTGCACGGATTTATTTCTGTGGATGTGGGGACTAACTTCAGTTCATAAAGTTTTGCTGTGATGTTGAAATTCTGCCCCAGATGGGGAGGAAAGGCTGCAGAGGCCACAACTGTGTGTGGCAACTGCCTGGCAACAACTTTGCAACAATAATAATTACCTGTTTTCAATTAGTGTGCATTGAACCTTCCAAAGAGTGACTGACACCTCGGTTAGGTGACTGTATTACTGCTTATAAGGAAAATATGCAAAAGAAAAAAGATTTGTAGTGAATTTCCCAAGATTCTTACTCTACACAGAAGCAAAATTTAAGTTTCCATGGAATTCTGCTGTACTCAGAAGTGTGAGCCTCACTGAAGTTTCCTCAAGCAGTTACAAACTTGGCCTCCTCCACCTTTTGGCTTTTTTTTTTTTTTTTTTCCTCTTAATAAATTAACCCAACCCTACAGTTTTTCCTGGGGAAGCTGCTGGATGATGGTCAGGATTAAACAGCCAGAGCTCCTCTGCACTGGACAGAAAGTTCCCTGCTGACAGAAACTGGCAGCAGTTTACTCCTGGGTATTCTTTGCCCACCTCTTTTATCATTTGACTTCCTGAAATGAATATTCAAAACTGAGACAGGGGAATTTACATTTGACAAGTCAACAGAGGCTGCTTTGGTAAGATCAAACCTGAGTTACAGCCTTTCCTTGCGAAATAAAGCTCTGATCTGTGCAAACCTGCTCACAGGAGCTTTGTGAATGTTTTTAGTCACTGTTTCATTCTTCTGGTATGTGGATGATGGTGTTGTCACAGAAGTCAGGTGCATTCCCAGAGCAGGTCACCCCCTCCTGACCTGGTGCCACTGTCTGGAAACCTGAACCAGGGCCCCGTGTGTCACCCTGAGGCATCTGGGCAGTGCTGGACACCTGTAAACATAAATCACACACTGGGCTGGGCTGGGCTGGGCTGGGCTGGGCTGGGCTGGGCTGGGGGAGAACTTAAACGTCACCCAGGGGCAGGGACTCCTCCCACTGTCCCAAACTGCTCCAAGCCCGGTCCAAGCTGGCCTTGGACACTCCAGGGATGGAGCAACGACAGAAGCTCTGGGCACCCTGTGCCAGGGCCTCAATTCCCTCACAGGGAACGATTTCTTTCTATAATCAAAATCCACCCTCCGGCGGTGTGAAGCCGTACCCTGTGTCCGGTCACTGCAGGCCCTTGTCCAAAGTCTTTCTCCATGGCTCTTGGAGCCCCTTTGGGACTTTTGAGGCCCCTCCTCAGCCGTGTCTCCAGCGCTGCCACAGCACCCGAGCTCTGAGGGGCAGCAGCTCTTCTCAAGAACCTGCGCTGTCCCTGAGATCTCCAGCCTGGAGACGCTCCAGCTGGGGGACGCCTCGGCCCCGCGGCCTTTCCCCCTTGCCGGGACCGTCTGCGTGCGGCGTTCTGCTCGTTCCGCACCTTCCCCAGGCTGCCCCGAGTGGGTCCCGCCCTCACGGCCCTTCAGGGCCCCTCAGGGTCCCTCACAGTCCCTCACGGTCCCTCAAGATCCCTCAGGGTCCCTCACGGCCCCTCAGGGTCCCCCACGGCCCCTCAGGGTCCCTCACAGCCCCTCACGGTCCCTCAAGATCCCTCAGGGTCCCTCAGGGTCCCTCACGGCCCCTCAGGGTCCCCCA
>VZRH01007402.1:29109-130241 GCA_013397555.1 Urocynchramus pylzowi
CGCTGTCGGGGCTCCGGAGGGGTCGGGCGGTCCCGGCCCCTCGGCCCCGCCGCGGCCGCTCCGCAGGTGCCCCGCGCTGAGGCGCGGCTGTGCCGAGGCCCAGAGCAGGAGCTGGAACTGTCCCGGTGCTCGCCTCGCCTCGGGCTGGGCTGGCACAAGGTGTTGGCACTCGGGGCACGGCAGGGGCGGGTGTCCGTGGGGTGATTTCATCCTTTCCGTGACATTTCGCCTTTCAAGGTTCCTCGGCGCGTGTGTCAGGCTGCTGTTGTGTTGCTGAACGTTTTGTTATTAATTACTATTTTGCTACTCATTTCTGAGTGGTTATCCTGCCTCCCTTAATGGGCTGGCCTTTGCAGAGTCTGGCCTGACGTGAAGTGATGCTGGTAACTGATACCACGTTGGGGATTTGGCTTTTTCTTTTATTTTGTGAGCAGGTTTGGGGTGGGGGGACACCACAGAGCAGCTGAGGGGGCTCCCTGAAGAGCTGGCTGGGATCTGTGATGCTCCTCAGGTGCTTTCTGCCTTTAGGAATGTTACACAGAGTTTTCCCAGAAGTGTGAAGGAAAGCTTGAGGATGGCCCAAAAAGCTGACATAAAGCAGTAGAACGTGTGAGCTGCAATGTAACCCATATTTTCAAGAGTACAGTACTCTGCAATTGTGATTGCACGTTATTTTTATATAATTGTTTTCTGAGACAGCAGCCCATTAGGAAATAGTGGGTTTGTGTAATGGTGATGACAGCTGTCTACCCGTACCACTATCTTTAATCATGGAATCATAGAATGGTTTGGGTTGGAGGGCTCCTTAAAGATCGTCTAGTACACTTTGAGGTAATTTTCCACTTTATCATGCAGGTCTGTGAGGTTTGTATTTTTGTTTCCACAAACATTCCAGGAGCTGTAGTGATTGAAGAATTGCCTGCTTGGTGCATGATTTTTTTTTTTTTTTCCCCTCTTTAAAAAAAGTGCTGTAAAGAGGCCTGCAGGTCTGTGTAAGTGAAATTTCTCTCTTACCACCTTGAAGAAACTTGTGAAATAAACAACCCCGTGGAAATTTCAGTGAAGGTGCTGTGTCTGTTGCAGGTGTGTGCCCAGCAGCGATGGCGACAGAGTCCCCGCGCCGCCCCAGCCGCTGCACTGGAGGAGTGGTGGTTCGCCCTCAAGCTGCCACGTAAGAACCTTCTAGAAGAGCAGCCCTTACTGAAAAGGGTTTGATTTTCTTGTGGAGGAACCCAGCCTGAGCTGGTTTGGGTTTTTTCCCCCCCAAAGGCAGCTTGTGTTGACGCTGCAGTTTTGGTGCATTGAGTGTTGTCCAATAAAGTCAACACGTGGCATTTCTGTCTCCCTAAATGGGATCCCATCCTTTGCAATTGCACTCCTAAGTTGTATATTTAAAAGCTAATTACTGCTAAGCTTTGTTGTTGTTTGCACCATTTTGCTGTACAAAATTGCAATGTGGAAAAGTCATGCCAGCTTCTTCCTTAGGCCAGAGGGATGTGCCACCTGTGATCCTTTCTTGCTGTTCTTTTAAACAACTCCTTGTCCCAGGAGTGGATATATTAAAACATACAAAACTTGTCATTAGAGTCCTCCAGGAAGAAGAATTGTGGATTTTTTTTTTTTTAATATTAAAAGAACAAAACCAAGAAAAAAAGGAAGAAGCTCCATCCTTCTGGTCAGAGCACCTGACAAACACTTTTTGTGCCTGGGCATCCTGATTTTCACTGTGTGCACGTGGGAATGCTTTCATGGCAAAAGAGCTTTTTGGCTGTAAGACAGCCTAGAAGATTTATGGTCTTTGATAAAGGAGTTTTGTAGCAATTTTTCTTTCTTCTTTGGGATGTTTATGCTGCTACAAAATGGCTCTGTATGGAAATGTCCACTTCAGGGGGTGTTACTGTGCCCTTGGAGATAACTCTGTATTTCCAGAAACAAGATTCACTTCATTTTTATTGAAGATCACAAGAAACTGATTGTTGTAGCACAAAAAGTTGTGTTAGAGTTTTGTCTTGCAGCCATTTTTTAATGTGGCAAAATTCCTCAGCAAATGCAATTCCTCTCTGTAACAACATTTTCTTCAAAATGTGCTTTAAAAGTATTATAATAGAAGAACACTGTAAGAAGTTGATTATCTGTTTAGAAGATGATTATCTGTTATTTTTTTAAACATGGTGTTTTGTTCTTGAGGTACCTGTTTGTGCCTCAGAAATGTCACTTTTTTGGTGAATCTGTGTGTGCTGAGCACTCAGCAGCATTCTGCTGCTCATGTTAAGTTTCTACATCATTATTAAAGGAAGATTGGGCTTTTTTGTGGGTTATGTTGTTTTTAACCACTTTAGAGGCATCTCCCTGGAATTTTTTCAACTTCAGGAGAGATTTAGAGCACACACTGAATAAAACACCTCCCAAACATCAACTTGGGTTGAAGATGTGCTGGGGGAGAGGGGGAAAAAAGTGCATTGCATAAGCTGAACCATGAAGGCAGCATGACTCTGGCTGGTGGCATTCCCAGGGCAGCTGCAGACACTGTATTTAATACCCTTGCTGTGGCCAGGCATTTTAATAAAGGTGTGCAGGGGCAGCTTGGGTGACCTACATAAATCAGAGAAGAATCAGCACAGAAGGAACCACAGCTTGTTTGTAAGGCCTCAGCCTAAAGCTGAGTGGGACAAGCTGGGATGCAGAAATCCTGGGATGGCTGGTTTGGTCATGGGCTGGAGTAGGCTTTCTGGAATGTAAAACTTCATATTTCAGATTTATCTCTGTTTTCAAAGAGGTGTTGCAGCATTTGGGTTCAAATATCTTCTGTATGGTTGTGTGAAGTCCTAAATTCTCCAGAGTGCTGCATTTTCAGTGCTAAACACTCCTGTTTTTATTAAAACAATCTTGCACAGCTTCAGAAAAAAAGCACCTTTGGCCATCCAGAGTTCCTAATTTACAGTTCTCCTTTGTTGCTATGAGAAATCTTGAGTTGGCACAGGAAAGATTGCAACAGCATAAAAGTTAATTTTGGAGCTGCCAAAGCTGTTGCCTAAAGAAAACCTGAAGGCTTTTCTCAAATAATCTGAGACTTCCTGAAGGTAGCTCTTGTTGCCAGCGTGTCTCAAGTGTTCCTCATGGCACAAAGCACCAACTTTCTGCAGGGCTTCAGCACCATCTGTGTGCTGCTCTCAGCCCACACTGTGGTTACTCAGCACTTACACAGGGGACTCACAGCTTCTGCAGGATGGGTTACTCAGAGCACTGCTTCAACTCTGCCCCAGCAAATGTACCTGGCACTATAAACCCTCCCCAAATGATGCTGCTGATGAACTTCCAACAGGGAATAAGCTTCCCAAGCTATAAAATCTTAGCTGAAAATGCCTCTCCTTGCTATTAGGGAAGGTTTTGTTCCATCCCCTGCCCCTGAGCACTGCCAGCATTGTCCATCATGCACAGGAGCTCTGGAAGTTTGTTTGTGCCACCAGGAGAGCTCCAGTCATTGTTTAAATCCTCATTTTCATGGTTCATTCAAGTAGAAAAATCCTGAGGAATGATTTCCAAATCCCTGTACTGCTTCAGGTCCCTCTGATGTGGAGAACATGGCTTATTCCTTGAATTTAGATTTTACACTTTCCCCCCAAGCAGCTATTCCATCAGCAGGTGTCACTTGACTTTTTTACAGACTTTTCTTACTCTTAGTCCTTTCATAACTTACAGGCCCCAATGGATATTATCAGAATTTGGCAGTAAAATTAAGTGCCTGCATTGCATGCTTAGTATTCTCCTATGTGCTGAAGGTTGCCCATGCTTCCTTCTGCTGATCTAATTTAATAATTCATGACCATTTCTGAACTCCTTTGGCTGAAATTCTCCTTCTGTTTTCCAGGGAACAGTCATACATGGAAAGTGTTGTTACCTTCCTTCAAGATGTTGTGCCACAGGTAGGGTGTGGATCTTTAAAACTACTTTTTTTCAGTGCACAAAAAAGCAGTGTCAGGAATCCTCACTCTGTTTTGTAAATTTATTATTTCATCTAATAAACAAATAATTTTTTTTATATGTACATTTCTATATTTTACTATATTTATACAAAATAAATATGGCACTGGAATGGTCCATTCCTGGTTGCCCATGGGCCTTCAAGTGGCAGAGGGAACTAATTTTGTTTTACTCTTTGGGAAAGCTGTAGTCCATGGTGGAGGAGCACTGCAGCTATTGTAGCTTCAGGAAATGATCCTGATTCTGATTCCAAGGACTTATTTAGTGTCTTGTTTCCTCATGAATTTCCTCTTAGGAATTCCCAGTGTATTTATTCCAAAATAAAACAACAACAATACCCTCAGTAATATCAATTTGTGAAATGCATTTTGGACTCAGGCTTAAAATTAAACATAATGAAAGATTAAAATTAACCATAATGAAAGTTTCAGTTAGGAGATTGCTGCATTCCACAGTCTCCCATTCCCCTCTCTGGTTAAAGGATACAGTCTGTGTTTTATTTTACACATCAGCTTGCCTTGGAAGCGTGGAATGTGATTTGATTTGAAAAGTAAACCCCACACTTATATTTACATTTGTATTTTTAGTCCATGTTATTGCTTTTCTGGCACATATAAAGTGATTATACAAGATGTGTTCATATTTAATCCCAAAAAGTGCTCAGTATTTTGTTATAATTCATTTGGAAGTGATGGTATTTCTGCTGGTGCTCTCGTTCCTGCTACCACAGCTTCTCCTGAGGACTGTAAAAGCTCCAGGTTGGAAACACTGCAAGTCTCACTCCACAATTTCTTTTTGTATCTCATCTTTTTATGGGAATCTGTAGAACACAGGGCTGAAACACAGATCTGTTCTCCTGGAATTGCAGTTTATTCTCTTTTAAATGGCTGCATTAAAGTTGTCACAAACAGAACTGAAAGGTGTCAGGAATATAAACTGTGTAGTAAAGGTCTCTTTCTTTCCTCAGTCTGGCTTGCAAAGCTTTTAAGTGAATTAAAGAGAATTTTAATGATAAAACACCTCATGTGAGAACCTCCAACACTGCTGAAGTTAAAGACTGTAGAAGCCACTGTGTTTAATTTTATTAACTCAACTCTAAGTCACATGGCATTTCTTACCTGCCCCAGAAGATTTCTTGTTGCAAATATTTTGTCATTCCAATCAAATATTTTGTCACCAGTGAGTGATGTTCAGCATGGTCATGTTGTGTGAATGCTGGTGACAATAGGGTCCATGGATCATGTTTGTGGTTTTTAATAGAATTCCTTCTTACAGGGGGAGAAAAACCACTGTTCATCTTCCTTGTTTCAACCCTTTG
Source organism: Urocynchramus pylzowi (assembly GCA_013397555.1). Classification (NCBI taxonomy): domain Eukaryota; kingdom Metazoa; phylum Chordata; class Aves; order Passeriformes; family Fringillidae; genus Urocynchramus; species Urocynchramus pylzowi. The sequence continues at coordinate 34,409 of VZRH01007402.1, forward strand.
CTTTTTGTCCAGGCCTACAGTGGAACCCCACCAGAAGAAAAAGAGAAAATCGTCTGGGTCAGATTTGAAAATGCAGATTTAAATGGTATGGCTTCATTTCTCTTCATTTTCTCTTTACTTGTACTTGTGAATTTTGGGTCCATGTGCAATAATTCCAATCAGCTTTCTATGTAATAGAGTAATCATAAACATTATGATTTTCTTGAGTAAAACCCCTCTTAAATGACATTTTCAACCATGAGAGAATGAGCAAAGCTCACTGAAAGCGTGGAAGCATCAGAGACAGAGAAAATTTATTTGGGGTGGTGAAAGAGAATGTTTCCAGGTCCAGTCAGAGCAGGCTGCATAAAATAAATTTAAAAACAAGATGATGGATTCTGAAGAATATTCCAAAGAGTTTTGTTATATGAACTTAAAAAGGAAATGCCTGAGATTTTATAAAAAATAAAGGGAAAAGAAACTCACAAGCAAACAAACCTTAACTGGCCAAAGATGCCTGTGAGCCATGTAGAGATTATAGATAATTTCTAGTTCTAATAACCCTGATTTAGGTTCTCTCTCACTCCATCCCTAACCTTCCTTTGAAAAAAAAAGGAACAGTGATAAACAGGTGGAAGAGCTCAGGTCTGAAAGGGAATCAGTCACCATTTTCTCTTAGACCATGTTGTTATTCAGAAAATTTTTCTCAGTATTTTAAATTTTGAAGCTTTCTCTTTGTGAAACTTTAACAGTGGTGTTTGCATGAAAGGATATATTTCAGTATTGCTCCAGCATGAAAATGTAAAGCACTTTGGTTGCTTTAACAATTGAGGGAACACCATCTAATGCTGCTGAGAGCTTGCTCCTGACTTCTAATAATGGCTTTGCTGTTGAAATGTCGTTCAGATACATCCAGGAACATGGAATTCCATGAAATCCACAGCACTGGGAATGAGCCCCCCTTGCTGCTGCTGATTGGCTACAGCGATGGGATGCAAGTCTGGAGCATACCTGTGAGTTCAGAGCTCACCCCCCTCCTTCCTTCTCCTTTTCTTTGCCAATTTTGTGTTCCTGCTTTCCTATTTTACCTGGAACTTCTCCCATTGGAGGGGAAAGAGCCAACACTTCCCATCAATGTCATATGGATTGTGTGTACTGTGCTTATCTTCAGATAATCCTGAGCACAGCTCAAACACTTCAGTGCATGTAGCTGCAGATTTTTACACATTATTCCTGCTAAGTCCATTTCCAGGCTCAAACTGGGAGCATTGTTTGCCATTCTGGAATAGTTTGTAACCCCAAAACAAAACTGGATTTTGTTTTTTAACAGAAAAGAATAAAGGTTTAAAAACACCAACAGGATTTGTTTGTCCCAGGAACTCCAGTCTGACAGTATTAATAGTATTTTACAATCACATGTTTGTCACGGACATGATTTGCAATTTTAATTTCATGAAGGCCTCTGTGAGCATATGGGTTTGATTTCATGCTGTCATCTCCACCCCCTGGTTTGTGTTGCAGAGTGGTTTATGGGCACGTGGTCTTCATTTGGGGAATTTCCCCCAAATTTTTCAAAATGAGAGAATAAAGTTGAGTACAGTAGGCCATAAAATTCTGAACTTAAAAAAGCAAAATTGCTGCCAACGCCTTATCCTTCAGAATAAAGCAGAGAGGATGGAGTTCTTTCCCTTTGTAAAATACACTGTTTTTTTAAGAAATGTGTACATTTTACAACTTTCTCATTAGCTATGCAGTACATGTGTTTATATACCAGTAGCTTAGAAAATAATGTTAATTTCTACAGCAAAATTTCAATTAAATTGAGTTTTGTGGGTGTGGTAGGGCTTTTCCCCTCTTTATTGCATCTTATTATCCTCTTGATTGCATCTCGTTAGCACAAATGAGGAAATAAGCTGATGAGGTTTTGTGTTTGAAGGAGTGCTTAACAGAAATGGAGTAAGACCTAATACACTTCGCTAAATTTCAGTATTTTGGAGCTGTTTATTCAAATTTAGGAACTTGAACCGAAGCTTGGGAACATTTCATTTCCAAAATGGGATTTTCTCTCGCGGCGCGTTACACAAAGCGCCCACACGGGGGCGCTGGGACACCGAGCTAAGAGCGGCAGCGCCGCCTCATCAATCAATCAATTAATTAATGAATTAATTAACACACCCTGAGCATCACACCGGCTTGAGCTCAAGTAGCCTCACAAAACACCCTATTTTACCCAGCTGAAATGTTTTTATCCGAATGAACCTGTGTTTTCTGCAAAAAAAGGGGGGTGTGTTGCCATGGATGGATGTTTTCATTTTTCTTTCTATCTTTTTCTTTTCTTTTTTTTTTTCTTTCCTTCCTTGTGTCTAAATGAAACACAAGTTAGGCCATGGAATATCTGATTTTGCCTTATTTTTAGTAGACCCATACAGCCATGCTGTCTTTTTTTTTCCCCCCCCAGTGTATTTCACTTCTTCCTCATTCCTAGCTTTTGATAGTATTTGCTATTTCAGGAAAAATAACAAAAATTAAGTTGCAGGACAGCTTCTCTTAGTGTTGTTCAACTTTTGCAGAAGTATGACCAGGGGGGAAGTGCAGTGAAATGGAGAAAATGCCAAATGTGGAAATATTTTACCATCACCTTCAGAATGTTAGCTGTGGGGATATTGCATCATTTTGCCAGCCCTTTTTTTTGTATATTCTGTGAAATTCTGAGAGCACAGCCAGGCAGGTGCAGCTTGGGCCTGGACACTTTGTGTTAGAACAGTGTCAGTGGTGGAATGGTTCCTCTGTCAATGCAGATTTTCACAGAATAATGATCTTTAGCTACAGTTTTAAATATCTTTGCAGAGCAGGATTTGTATATCCAACAAATTTAGAGGGAACATAAACTGGAGGAGGTTTTACATAAACTGGAGGGGGTTTTTCATAAACTGGAGGGGGTTTTCCACATTGTTGCTTCTCCTTTGTGTTTTTCCCCTTTGCTTAGCCTGAGCACAATAAAACCTGGCAGCTATGTGATTGACTTAATATTTAAGAGCTTATTTGGCAACACTTTTTTGTGCCCTTTGCTGTTACACAAACCTTCCTTCTTGGCCTCACTGACTATTTAGCTTGTAATTAAGCAATGTTATTCCAGCTAAGGAAAAAAAACCCCAACCTTGCATTCTCCAGCTTAATCTGCAAAAGCAACAATCTGACATTTATGTGCAAATCTCCTCAGGAAAGTCATTATCTGTAGCATTGTGCTTTTTTATTCCTACAATTGGCCCTCTATTCAGCACTTAATAACGTGTTGCAGGCAGCAGGGGTTGTGTGTGAGTGATTATGAAGTGTTTATGACAGCTCCTAAGCCCACACTCCTGCTAATGGTGTTACATGGCCTTGCCCACACCTCTGCTGCTGTGTCTCTGCGAGCTGAGAGTGCTTTCACATTAACATCTCCTCCGAGGAGGATCTTTGGAGTACAAAAGTGTGATCTGCAGAATGGGAGATACCATTAGGGCGGCTTCAAAGGGCTCTGGGTGGTGGCTGGGGGAGCCTGGCTTTGGAAGAGCAGCACAAGGTGTCCATCCAAAGGGCTGGGCTTTGATCTCTGCTCTCACATGGGGGTGGGAAGGTTAAAAGTGGGCTTAAAATACTCCTGGCTAAGTGGGGAGGAATCTGGGAATACACTAGGAGTTCCTGTTTGATAATGGTGCAGTGGAGTTCTGTGTTTTGTTTGGAATTCGTTTTTTGCTTTGCTCCCAGTTTCGTGTTGCAGAGACAACTGGAACTGGTTTGTGCCTGGTGTGGTTTCCAAGTATCTGTTCTAGATGTTCCTGTTCAGGGAATGCATCTTGGCTGCTTTGTTTTTGTTTTTTATCATAGGCTGGGAGTTTCAGAAGTAGAAAAATCATCTTAATGTAATGGTTCTTGTCACAGTTAAAAAAGAAACTTATCCCAAGCTGCAATCCTTCCTCTGTCCAGTCCTGTTTCTAGAGGGAACCACTTGCATGTAGCACTCAGAAAAATGGAGTAATGACCTGACCTAGTGACCCTGAACAATGTCTGAGGGCTTTGCAGAACATCTATGCAAATCATTTGCTGAAGCTTTGGGTTTTTTGCACTGAAGAGGCACCAGTGTGCAAGAAATGTGGTTTTATAAAACTTCTGATTCCATTTGCACTGCCATAACTTAAAGTACTGGGTGCAACTTCATCCTCAGTCCAGCCACTAGAGTGACATTCCTTGAGCATCTGAACTCTTACAATCTCGAGATAATTACAGAGATCTGGTTTGAATGGAAAAGCTGAATGAATTTCTAAACTAAAGGGATAAAATTTGTTCATTTTCTTCCAGTCCTTCCTTACTTTCTCAGCAGCAGCATGACTGGAAGTTGCCTTTAACCCCTATGCAGCAATATTTGGTGGTGGCATCTATCAATTGCTTACTATCATATTATAGCATCATATCATGATAGCTTCATGCTTAAACATGCATCAGAATATTTAAAAACAATCTCCTGATCATTCCCTTTTCCTGCTATACATTCCCCATTTTCCATTTCTTGACTTGCCCAGTAGTTCAAGCATTGAGTTCCAAACTCCATTTCGTTTCACTTTGGTGTATGTTTGGCTTCTTTTTTTTTTGTTTTAAATTTTTTTCACCATGTGAAAACCATTTTCTCTGGTTGGAAACTATTACTTGTCCTCGGTGTGAACAAAACTTCCTTTGTTCAGCTTTTTTTTATGGGTGCACACTGGTGTGCTCCAAACAATGCAGCTATGCCATCAAAAATTACCAGTGCTGCAGATTCCTGAGCTGTCATGTTTTAAGCAGTAGCTCAAGATCTCTTAAGTGAAAGAGAAGATTCTTTTTTCTCCTTTAATGAAGACTTTTTTTTGGGGGGGGATTTGAATCCTTTGCTTCCAGCCTTCCCTGTAGGTCTGGGAGTTGTGGCTGATCCCAGCTTTGGGAAAGCTGAGATGTTCTACCAGAGCAGCTTGGAGCCGTCATTTTGGATTCCCTCTTCCCTGCAATGACTACCTGAAGCTGCTTTTACAGCTTAATATCCAATTCTTGAAACCTGTTTGGAAATATTCTTGGCTTTTGGAATGGGAAAGAAAAACTTTTAAGAGCTCTGAGAGCTGCCATGGGGACTTGCTACTTAGCTGGATCCAATCCAAAATGGCAGCCACAGCCTCGTTTCTCACAGGTGCTTTTTGAAGAATTTAGAGCTCTGTTTTCAATTCATGAGCTCTATTTATATTTTGTCTGTGTATGTGAGACTGTGGAGCTCCAGGGACTGGTAAGGGCATGTGGAGCCTTTGGCTGGGAGTTGCCAGCCCACAGCTGACCCTCTGTCCCCTCAGTGTGCCATTCCTGGTCCCACTTGGGTTCCTAGTGGGGTGAGTGTCCCATTCCCTGGGGATGAGCACTGAGAGAAGGGCTGGAGTGGCAGAAGATCAGGCCACAGAATCTCTGTCCCTCCAAAGAGGTGCTTGCAGGCAGATTGGATCTGTGTGACCTCAGCAATAAAGTTTTATTCATAGATAAATGAAGGGCATTAGCATTAACCACAGTTAATTCTGGCTTCTGTAAGACTGCAGACAGCAGAAGCTTCTGCTGCTGGTGGTGGTGTTTGAAAGAAGTTAATTGGAATTCAAAGAAAATCTTGAATTCGAAGCCCTAATGCATTTTTCAGTGCCAAGCAAACCAAGGAACAAGCAAGCTCTTACTAATTCATGGCAGCCACAAGATGCAGTGTCTTCCATGAGTCCCTGTCTCAACAGAACAGTTAAGGACACACAACTGAAATCCCCTGAAAAAGCTGTTACTTTGTGAAACTATGCTAGATTAAATATTAGTGTTTAATGTGATCACTGTTGTAGTTTCACATCCAGATTTTTTGGAAACTTTATTTTGTGCCTGTTAGAGAATTTGAATTTTCTTTACAAGCGAGATGCTGGTGATTGGGTGGCATCTTGTATTTTCATTACAAAGCCTCCAGTGGGGGTGTATCTTCAGATTTGGTCCTTTTTAGCTCCCAGGAGTCAGCAAATGTGAGCACTTGAGCTGTAGAGGCTGAACCCAAACCATTCCATGATTTAGAATGCTACAGAGGCATTGAGCAAAGGACCTGTTAACCTACAGGAGTCTTAAAACAGGGACTAAATACCTGTAATCTTATCTTAGTCACTGTTGGATCCTGTGCCTTCTGTTACTCCATTTAACCTTACTTTCTGTAATTTCCCCCCAGTATGAAATACTAAATTATCTTTAAATAATGAATATTAATTATTCAAAAGTTACTGCATTATATGCATGAGGACTGGGATTTCCATGTTAAATGCTTCAGTACAAATAAACTTCATTTGTATTTGGACATTTGTAGCTTTTCTTTGCAAGTCTCAAGTTTAAGCTCTACCAGGTCTTGGCACCCCAGGCTGGATAAACATTCTCCTTGGATTTCAGGATATTTAAGAGCAGAACCTGAGTTAAGAAGGTTTGGCCCTCTCAGTGTGTCTTCCTTTGGGGACTGGAACTTTGTTTGAAGTAGATTGGAGCTGGGGCTGATGTGCTGGCAGGGTTAAAAAGGAGAGAGAGGTGTCAGAGCTGGTTGGGATATTTTATGGAATCACTCCTTCCGTACCTTTGTTGTGCTGGTTCCTTTCCCTCTTGTTTTCATTCCTAGCCAGAGATGTGCATACACGTGTGAAACAGCATTTTCATGGTTTGGGGGAAAAATCTTTAATTGCCAATAATAATAGTTCCCAAACCTTCTATTTTTCTTCTTTTCCATTTCCTCCTTTCCCCTTTCATAGAGCTGCTGTGTTCCAATGGACAGAAAACGTGCTGCTGTCTTAATTTTTTAAATCTCTTTATTACTCTGTCCCTCTTTAATTTTCCTCATTTTCTGCTTAGCTGTGCTCCCTCTACATTTTCCCGAGCTGTTTTTTCTGGATACAGATGTTTTCATCCAGGTTGTTTTTTTTTTTCCCCACACTGCACTCCAAGCTCCAGTTGAAAGCCATCAGCAAACCTTTAGTGAGTTGGTGTCATTAACAGTGATTTTAATTGATAAACTGTTGGGCTGAAATGGGTTAAAATGTTATTTCCCCACATTTGTGTGGCTTGTGTGTAATTCCAGGTTTAACAGGGAGAAGCAGCAGTTCTCTGTATTGTGTGCAGAATGGTGGGCTAGCTCTGTAGTAAATGGTGTTTTCAAAGTAATTTTATTTATAATTGTGCTTCGTGGGGTGGGTTTCATTCTCCCCCATGACTTAGAGCAGTGATAATAAATAACCAGGCAAGAGTGGATGTAAGCTGAGAGCCTGGAGTACTGTACTTGGGATTTGCTGGTCAAACAGTAGGAGTATTTTAACTTTTTGGACCTGTGAGCTGAAGTGCAGAAAGAAATGGAAACAACCATAAAATGACATTTCCAAAAGTTCACTTGAATTTATAGTTTATTGATTCCTAAGAACCTTATTCCAAATCATGTTCTTTTCTGATATTGTAAGCTGCTTGTTTGGCAAAACTTTATGCCAGCCTTGGCTGTGTTCTGAGGCTCATTACATCTGTTTTAAGTTGTTGGTTAGTTGGAAATGAGCTCCATAATGTTTGCCATTTTCCTGGAGTTTGACGTTCCATATCGGATCCATTTCCAGGCAGTTATGAAAATACATTGAGTGACCATTGCAGGAAGTCTGGAAATTCATCTGAACTGCTGCTGGTTTAATCTTTTCAACATTGCCATCAGTGACAGCCTTAAGTAGCTTGACCACCAATTTTTAAACATGGTTTTCACACCTGGTGAGTTTGAAATGAACCAAATAAATATGAAATTTCCCCATTTTTTTCCACCCATGTTTGCCACTCTTGACTGATTTCTGGTGAGTTGGCATTTTCCTTTAGAACTATGTGAAATGTGGGATAAATTTTTGTGAGTTTTAGTCAGCTCCAAGTCTTGCTTCTTCCAAAACCTGTGTGGTCATGAACAGTTAATTCAAGTCTTCTTATATATATTTGTAATTAGAGAAATAGCAGTGGTTGCTTAGGCAGAGTCTTACCAATGTACTTGGCCTACAATGCCTTTCTAGCTGCCTTCTTACTGTTGGACAGATGTATTTTTGCAGGTGTAAATGTGTTTTTTGCTGTGCTGTTGTTGCAGATCAGTGGGGAGGCTCAGGAGCTGTTCTCGGTGCGCCACGGGCCGGTTCGAGCCGCTCGGATCCTGCCAGCTCCTCAGATCAGTGAGTACACACTCAGTACTTCAGCATTCACCAGAACCCTTTACAAAGGCTCCTGTTCCACTCCAGTTAAACTGTCAGGACAGCAGAATTTGTTTTTTGGGGTGGCTTCTGATTTGTTCAATTTCTCCTTGTTTCACATTAACTTCACTGACTTGGGCCCTTTCAGTGGTTTACATTTTATCATCCCTTGAGTGCAGCTCCTCTCTGCCTCTGCTTAAATACTATTTTATCAAATTCTAAACCAAGCTGCTGAATTTAACAGGATTCTTCCAGAAGTTGGGTCAACCCCGAGAAGAACTTGCTGCAAAATCTGAGCAACTGTGCATAAACAAGCAAATTCCTCTAAAAAAATTACCCTGTTCCATCCAAACCCAGTCTAATTGTTGACTTCTGAAAGAACTGTTTGGGTTTAAATTAAATTGGTTGTTTTACTTTGTGGATGAAAAGAATTTGACCAAGGTGTTTGGGGATTATGCTGGTTCAGAATTTCTAGTAATATTTTATGAATTAATTAATACACTCAAAAAATTCAGGCTAAAATCTTATTATTTAAATTATTCATAGTGAATTGTAGTGATTTTGTGTGTTTCAAAGAAAGTAAATGAAGGATGTTTAATGAACATATTATACATTGTTTTGGTGATCTCCTGAGCAGAGGAATATACAAATTGTATGTGGCTGTGTAACTATTACAGGTTAAACTAACTTAGAGTAAAATACTTCCCAAGCCTGTTGTTCCTTTGTTCCATTTACTGGAACCCTGCATAATTCCCAACGAGCTTCTCTCTTGCTATTATGTGTGTCATTGAGTAATGGATGTCTGTGCCCCTTCCTCTCTAGAAGGAAACAAAAAAGGAGAAAGAGAAGTGGAAATGAAAATGAAGTAAATTAATTGAAGAACCTGGGAGTTCTGTTTTTTCTGTTATTAAAACAGGTTTTTGATTTTTCAATCAAGTAAATCATACTCATGAACTCCTTCAAGCACTTATTGTCTTTCTGTCCCTAGATTCCATATATTTAGCATCTGACAATGATAGTTGTTACATTAGAAAACTATTCAAATTAGCTCATATTAAATTAAACCAAACCTTTTAAAAACATGTTTTGGTCTCTTTTTACATGGCTTGGTTTAAATAAATCTTTGATTAAAAGTACATGAATGTATCATTGACCAGTATCTGGAATCAGATAAAAGTAAAGCTGTAATAAGAGGCCTTAGATAACTAACTCATGAGCTTTAATGATTCTGAACAAAATAAAAGGAATTTGTAAAGGAGAAGCTGATTACCATCAGCAGGCTCAAACTGTTTTACTGTAAAGCTGTAAAAAGGGAATTATTGAAAATAGGAGTCTCTTGGTGGATGGATTTGGCACGTTCCTAGAAACAGATCTGAGCTGGTGATAAGCAGCTCATTCCCAGGTGTGAAAGGAAAGCTCATGGCTTTAACTTGGTGACTTTACAGCAGCAGAACTTAATAGTTTGTCAACTATTTCGTTAAAAAACTGCAGCCCTTTGATGTTAGATCCTCTGCCTCCTGGTGTGCCTCGTGGCATAATGAAGCCTTGTTTCAGAGGGATTATTTCATGCAGGGGATCTCCTCCAGCAGGTCCTGGGTGCTGCTGGCAGCAGGAGCCTGGGCAGGTTTGTTAGCTCCTGGAACTGCTGGGACTGGCAGCTCTGCTCTGAGCCACCCAGCCTGGGCTGGCCCAGCTCTGCAGCATCACTTTGATGTTCTGCTCTGCAGCCTGGAGGAGATGGCCATGAGAAATTGGAGGATTTCTGTAAATAATGCTAAACCCTCCAGATATCAACTCTTCTCCCTGGTCAGGTCATACCTACCAGGGCCTTCAATGGGCAGGGCTTTAATTATCTGTGCAGTTCACAATATCCACGGCCTTTTGGAGCCTGAGGGTTTGCACTGTGACCAGATTTTGGGCTTGCAGAGCTCATATTGAGGCTATGGGAACATCTCAGTCTGGACTCTGGCAGTCTTAGGGACAGGAATTCTGAGCTGAAATACCTCTGAGCCATCCTTGGCTCTTCTCCACTTCCAGATCTGGGGGCTGGGCTGGGGTTAGGGTTGTTTCCATGGGTCCAGGTCTGGATTTTCTGTCAGTGCTGAGGCAATGATACATTTATTTCAGTTACCTTTGTTGGTTCTTTCACCTACAAAATCAGAATATTGATGCTTTCTGAAGGAAGTCAGTGCTACAGTCTCCCATTCTTTATTACTTATCCCAGGTCATTTTACAAGCCCCTGGCCAAATACCTGCTTTGCCTTGTGCTGTCCCATTTGTCAAAGTAAAGCTGCACAGTTTAAAAATCAATCAAGAAGCTCAGAAAGCCAGAGGAGCAGCTCTGTGTGTGGCAGTTCCTCCTCAAAGGGGTGACAGGCTGGTGTGGTGAAGTTTAGATCAGTGGTTGTCTGTAAAACCTATTTCCATGTTTCAGCATTATGAAAATAAATTCCTCCAGTGAGCTGAATTAATTTATTGCCATTTTCTAGATTATGCTGCTTGCAGAAAGATGATATAATAGCCCTGCATCTCTCAGTGAATTTGACTGTTCACTCGAATTGACTTATAAGGGGGGAAAAAAGCAAATAAAAAAAGGAAATAAAAAGAATTTAGAGGTACTAAAACCCACTGAGAGTTGAAATATTGCAGCAGATTTATCCCTGTTCTCCATTGCTCCCATCTTTGATGTTGGTAAAATTAAGATTTGAACCTCAAAAGCTGACTCAGGTTTATGTGCAGGTACACTTAAAGAGCTCTAATATTTAGGTTGCTTTCTAAAGGAAGGCAGATGTGAGGTTTGTGTATGTTCAGCCACTTGGGTGGTTCAGTGGTTTGAAATCCCCAAAAGGCCAAAATAATCCCAGGTTCTGTGTGGTGGAGGGGCTGGCCCTGCCCGATGGACAAGCAAGGTTTGGGGTGGTTGTGCAGGTGTGTGTCTGAGTTTTGGTGTTCTCCCACTGTTCCATGGGGTTTTGGGATAATAAATGGGAATGTCTGTGGCTTATAGAAATTACAGACTGGAATTCTCCAAGTAAGTCTCTTTTAGAGAGATTACAGGGGAGAATTTTGGGGTGCAACACTGTAAAATCCCAATTTCTTCGAAGCTTTGGACTGACCCGTGTTTCCTCATCACAACATAAAGGAAATAAAATAATTATTTAATTGTTTTCTGGTGCTTTAGACCAGTGCACCTGAAACTTTCACCCAGCTGGGCTGAGAGGGAATTCCAGCCTGGGCATTCCCAGGTACTGCTGGGCTGCTGCAGGACCACAAATGCCACAAGATTTGCAAGGAGAAGATGGAAAGAGAGGGGTTTAATGGAGCAGGAGCAGCACTCATTATTAAATGGGACTGATCAGTGGAATTACACACCAGGAAAATCCACTGCACGGTGCCTCTGACCACTGCTAAATAGGTCAGAGTGTGAAATTCATCCAGCACGTTTCTCCTGATGGGAAACCAGGGCCATTTCCAGAGTTCTGAGCAGCCTTTGAGTTCCTGGGACATCCACTGGGCTTCATTTTTATTCTGCACAAAGAAGTGCTGGTTTTGGTGTTGTTGTTACTCTTTTTATTGGCATTATTGAGAGGCCTTAGCAGGCCCTGAGGTCCCTATTCACAGTTTCATCAGCAGGACAGGATCTAAGCTGCTTTGAGCTTAGTGTGGGTAACCTTTTGACTTCATAAACTTCTAAATGTTGATTTGTATGAAATTTCATTTAGCCACAGAGATATTTTTTTCCCTTTTTTTTTTTTTTCTTTGTTCAGTTTTAAGCACACTAACTGGAGTTAGGTTTTTAAAAAACCAAACCTATCATTTAGCTAAATGGAGCTGTAGATAAGGTGGTGCCTTGTTGGCAGGAAGGGCAGTTTTCATTACTTTAATTGTGTGATTTGTCAGGATTTCCAGCATTTTATAAATGCTGTAGTGTTATATGACAGAGTTAAAAGGATTTAGAATAAAAGGAGTTTAAGAAAAAGACTTTGCAACAGGATTTCAATACTTTTTGTATTTGGGGGGATTTAGAGAGCTGTTTTTCATTTCAATTTTGTTAAACACTGTGTGTGCAGCAGGTGTGTGCAACGTCAGCGCCTCGCACATGCAAATAAACACAATTTTACAAATGAAAATTAATCCAGCAGAACTTGGGAGATTAAATGCCACCCCAGACCTGGGAGAGGCTCCTGCCTCCATTAGAGCCCAACACATGGCACTCTGTGCAATCTCGTGGATGGGACAGCTATTAACCTGATTTAATGCCCTCAGAGGCCTCCCAGTAATGATCCTCTCCTGCACTATTAATATTTACATTCTGAAAGTATTGGAGTAGAAAATGGATTTTTTAAAATTGAGGGACTCGAGTCATTATAGACAGAAATCAGAAGTTTAAGCACCTATTGCAGAAATTTTGCAAATCTGTGCTGTGGATATTAAATCTGGCGTTGCTTTTGATTTTGGGCACTTGATTCCCCTCCACGTTTTTTCCTCCTTCTTTCCCCTTCCTGGTCATTAAACTAAACTGTAAAGAAACATCTGAATTCTTGTCTCTAATATATCCTAGTGAAAAAAGAAGGAAAAAAGTAAAGTACTTCAGGTAAAATCCTGGCTGCACTTAAATCAGTGTCAGAAGTGCTGGAAGCATTTCACCCTCTGTGCTGGGAACAGAACAAATGGAATTCATTTGTTACCTGGATTGAAGGAAACAAATTGGTTGCCAGACTTTTAAGAAGACTTTTATGTTTCATTTATCAATTTACAGGTCAGTACATACAGTACAGGTTTGACTCACCAAAGAGCTTGAAATAATAGGAATAAAAGGAAAATACATCTGGCTGGTTTAGGTTATTTGTTAAGCTATTGTTGATGGTGGAGTTATTGATGTGACCCATTTGACTTCATAAATACCCAAAGGTGTAGGAGGGAAGATTTTTCCTTGTACAGATGAGAGGACTCAACAGTGTTTGTTACAAATGAAATGCATGTACCTGAATCATTAATAATTAACAGTCTGCTATGTCAAAATGTGTATTGTTAATTGTTGTTCTTTTCTGAATAAATGATTTCGTTTTGTACAGCAGTGTTCAAGATTTAAATTTTGAGCAGACTATATCAGTAATATTCTTTAGAGATCAAAGGGTTTGGTGTATAATGGAGAAAAAAAATTCCATTATTCACCACACGTGTGCAGACCTATAGATAGAAAATTAAAAAGGCAAAGGTTGAAAAAAAATGGAGGAAAGTTAGTAGTGGTGGTTGGTATTGGTTGTTACTTTGTTATTTAAGTTGGGTAGAAACATACCCTGGAATTCAGTTAAACATTGTTCACAAGCAGAAGTGAGATTTCTTTTTTTTTTTTTTTAACTCAATTTTAGTTTTATTTCTGTTTATGCAGCAATAAAGCAAAGTTCTCCAAACTCTTAAAACCCCATTTTAAGAAGTGTGGTGTCTTTAACAGTCTGCCTGTGCTGGGGGGGAGGTGTGACAGAGCCTGGGGGGACAGCAGGGCTGGCTCCCAGTGCCAGGGCTGGTGGCACTGGTGAGGGAGAGGATCCCAGGGCAGGGACAGCTGGCACAAACCTGCTCTGTTAGGCTGTGCTGGTGTCAGCACCCCTAAAAGGGGATGGGATGTGCTGGAGGAGTTGTGGTTCCACTTGGAGGTTGTTTTCTTAAAGGTTTAAATCTCCTGCTGGTGGAACAGATTGCTGTGGTTTGGATTTCATCTCCTGTTTTCTTGGGCACGGGGCAGGGGCTGCAGAGGCTGCTCTGAGGTTGGCACTCCTGGGTTCCATTCCTGCAGACTGGAAACCAAGGTGTGAACCCAGGCAGAGCTGCAGAGAACTTCATGAAAACAGTGAAAAGTGAGCAAGAGCCACTTGGTACAGCCCCAGAATCCCAACCCCTTTGGGATGAACAGAAAATCACTCCCAAAGCCTGACCACGTTTTTCTGCTTGTGTCGTTTCTCATTTTCATCTCTGTCACAGCCCTGCCTGTAATTTGAATTTCTGTCCCTCATCTTGCACAAGCTGTGAGTTTTGGGTTATATTCAGTATATTGAGCCCCAGCCTGAACTTAGAAACTGTACAAACAGCACATAGTGATTTGCTTTTTCTTTTTCTTTTGTTTTCCCTCTTGCCAGGTGCTCAGAAATGTGATAATTTTGCTGAGAAGAGGCCTCTGCTTGGTGTGTGCAAAAGCATTGGGTCTTCTGGGTAAGAATGTTTTTTGTGGATAAAAGGAATACATAAATTGTATTGCCATCTGCAAAGCCCAGCAGATGACATCTTTAAAGCTTTGTTCCTTTTTTCTTCATGGGATAACACTGGGATGTGGCTTTAAACTATTTTTTTTGGTGTGTCAACTTATATTTTCCTATGACTTAAGCTTTTGGAAAGGAATAAAAAGGATACTCTTGATATAAAATAAATAAAGAGGTATTTTAAGTTTATTTTATTCTCAGTGGAATCACAACTTTATGATTAACCTTTTCTGATATTAATCCGGGTCAGAATTATAATTGTGAAGTGTTTAAAACAATCTCTGTGTCTTAAAAAGTAATTTTTCAAGCAGCAAATGAATTGCAAATACCAAGCATTTCATTGTTGCAGCCATACACTGTTTATTAGTGAAATAAATGTTAAACCTCCTTTCTTGAGTTACAAAAATCAGTTTACAGTCTTGTTTTGTGGTCTCTCCAGAACTGTTGTATCACTGCTCTTATAAAACAGGCCCTTGAGATATTTTATGTTTGATTCAGACAATGCACAGGATTTATATCTCTACCTACAGGAAAATATTTGCTTTTCAGGAGTAATCCTCTACACAGCCATTTAATGGCTGAACAGTTGAAGTAAATCTTCTTACATTTGTAAGACTAATTCTGTGCCACACCTTTTTCAATTAAGAATTTAATCACTGTGTGTGTGAAGGAAGAACTGTCAAATCTTTACCTTTCTCTGTTATTACTGTGTGAAATTGCAATATTAATGTTACTTGCCTTAAACGTTTGAATTAAAATCCACATAATGCAGAGAAGTGAATTTTTTCTTTATGTATTTACAACTTGCAAAAACCAGTTTATGCTGATTTTTCTCCTTTTCTTCCCTGCCCTGTAAGTTTGACTGTTTATAAATTAGAGGTGCAAATACTGCTCTGTCTTTATCCAGTCAGTGTATTTATATATGTAAAGGATATGTTGGTTTAAAGTAAAAATCTTCCTTCACAGTCTTGTTTTAGAAGCTGAGACACCTAAGAAAGGAACAAACCCTGAAGATAATTATTTTTTTTGTGTTACTGTATTCCTCTGTTAATGGAAAATAATTCAAAGATTCTGGGCAGTGTCTGCTTTCCTTAAAAAAAACCCCAAAAGCCCCTCATGTGTTTTCAACACCATACTATTGTCATTTCCAAATAATTTTTTGTTGTTATCATTATTAATTAATTCCCAGATGAATTTCCTGATAATAGATTTTGTTTTCTCTTCTTGTATGGGATCATTTCATACTCACCAACAAGATGGAACTTTTGCCTCATATCTGATTTTCTGGTACATGCATTTTTGTATTTTAAAAGTCACATTTTTCCAGCTAGTAAAATGACTGAAATGTTTCACAGGGGGGTTGGACTGGATGATCTTTAAGGGTCTCTTTCCAACCCAAACCAGTCTATGATTCACTGTATAATCTTTTCAAAACAGTTGTTTTCACAGCCCCCCAAAAGATGCAATCCTGACACAGAAATGGGAAACAGATTGTGGTTTTTGGCTGGTATTTCTCTGCTGGTTTAGAGGTTGGTTCAGTCGACTTCGGTCTTAGATTACAAGATTTGCAAATTAAAAGAAAAACCAAAAAAGAAAGAATATCTGACTAATTGTGGGGGTTGTGGAGGGTTGTGAAGACATGCCTGCTTGTTCCTGGTGATAAGACAAACAAATCTTTATAGACACACAAAATTAATTGATGGGTTTGCTGCATATTAATGCATTTCCTAGGTGGTGAAATATTAAGATATCCCTATTTTCTCCACATGGGTTATTGAAGCCATGGTTTGGAGCAGACTGGATCTATAAAAACACTTTCAAATACACCACAGAGGTCCAAAATACATTACTTTGTTCTGTTCAAATGTAAATGTTAAATAAATACTTCAGTTAACTAATGGAGAAGTTTAAAGGGAAACCAACCAGGATAATTCTGTTTTAATTCAGATTATTAAAAAAACAGTTGAGAATAAACGGAGAGATTGCAAATTTGCCCTTCAGTAGATAATACAGGTTACAAGAAAGCTGAAAATAATCAAAATGATTATTCCAGGAGGGAAATAAAAGCACATGAAGGAGCAGGGGCAGGGAAGCCAGAGCCCTTGTCCTGTCACTGCATGCTCTTCTAAAGCCTTTCTCCAGGTACTGGATCTCTAAGCCATCCTTACAAAAAACATTTGATATTTTGGTTCCCTTGTCCTGTGAGCAAATAGCCAAATTATTTTGCTAAAAGATTACCAGAATCTTACATAGGCAAGTATGATAATCAGCTAATGATGCAGGTGTAACTATCTAATTAAACAATCAGTAATAGATGATTAAAAAGTAAGAGTTTGAGGCTTTTAGGAGGAATGCAGGAGCTCAGGCAGTGGCCCTGTCAGCAGCTTCTAGCCTGTGCTGGCTTTCCAGCTTATATTTTTAGAAAGATGAATTAACTTGATGGTATCAAGTGGTGGAAAATTTTGGATGACTTGAAGAATTGGATGGAGGTCATTCAAGGGCATGAGAAGCAAGAGGTAATCTTTATTAATCATGGGAGGAGAGAGGAAATTAGGGTAAATTAAAGAAGGAAGACTAGTTGGGGCAAACAAAACGTGTAACTTTGGCTAGCCAGCATTTTTTTTCCCCTACTGATCTGTTTACAAGGCAAATCAATTGACAGCAGATTTTCAGGAAGTATGTGCTTTATTCTCATGGCTACTGTAGATTAAATCCTGCTAACCTTAACCCAGCTTCAGCTCAGGAATGTGTTTATGGGAGTACTCAGGTTTAGGAAGCAGCTTCACATGAGTAATAGCACAATTAAAGCATTAATATTTTCTCAATTAATATTTCAGAGTCATGTGAGCCTGGTCTGGGTCTGGCAAATCACTGGGTAGTGCTAAAATCCAGTGTCCACTCCAAGTGTTTGTAGCTTTTAATGCTTCAAATGAGCTGGCTGGGAAATGATTTGTCAGACACAAACAGTAAAGCTCCTGCAAGGATCACCCAAGAGGAGGAAATGAGCTCTGGTGAATGAAGTTTTTGTTCCCAGACACTGCTCAGGGGAGCTCTTCCTGGAATGCCATGAAATTTCAGAAATTTCCTCTGTTTTTTCCTAGTGGTGATGGTGAGGGCTCACCTGGCTCAGCCCTGCCATGGGCTGTGCAAAGGGTGTGGCCACTGCAGGTAGAAAAGGCAGTTTGTTTTCTGAAATCACACAGAAAAATGGTCTGGACCAGATAATTGTGATTTTCAGTTGTGTTGGGCACTATGTAATAGATTTTCATGAAGTTTGTGAAGTATTTGTGGGTTTCTCTTGAAGACTGTGCAAAACTCAGATTTTGTGAAAACTCTCTAGCCTAGAAAGCAAATTTTATTTAATTATTTTGTTCTAGAAAGTACAGTAGGACCTCTGAAGTTGGCCAAAACTCTCTCATTTCTGTTACCTTTGGGAATTTGAGTCCCAAAGGTTCTTGTGCTGGTGCAGAACTGCAAAGCCTCATTAACTGCAGAGCTGTGTGGTGTCAGCTGCCTTGCAAAGACTTCCTTCCCTTCCAGCAGATGAAAAACATTTTCCTCTCTGATTTCTTTTGGGAAAATTCTGTTTAGCCTTAGCAGGTTGTGTGGTAGCTTTTAAGATCCTGACAGAGGCAGGAATAAAGTAGTTTAAATTCCTTTTAGTGATGCTGGATGGGGTCGTTACTTGCTAAATCTCCATCTTAAAAAGAACTCTTCAGATTCTGGCATTTTTTCTTGTAAGTTGATTCTGTGATTATAAAAATGTACTTTTTTGTGATGTTGAAGTGGTGTTTGCTGGTGAATTTTCTCATGGATTCCAATGCCAGGAGATGGAGCTTTAATGGAATAAGGTGGTGTTTCCATGTGTAAATACCAAGGACAGGAAAGCTCTGGAGTTCTTCTGATATGCCAAATGTTTGTCTCAGTGAACCTAGAGTAAGAAATAACCTTTGAACTATAATAAACTGTTAATCTTGGATCAAAACTGGGAGAAAATGAGTATTTGGGGTCAAACCTTGACCAGCTGGTGAGAACCATGGGTAGTTTTGACCTTCTAAAGCTTTGATTTATGAAGCTGTAAAAAGATAAACCTTTTCCAAGGCATCCTCGGGATGCAGTGGAGGTTTGGGACAGCAGATTTCTGAGCTGAGGCACAGTTTTGTTTTACTGCTGTTCCAATCCCTTTGTGTGTAGTGATGCAGGGAGGGGATGAAGGGATGGGAAGGATGGAGGGAAGGAAGTCCAGATAAAACCAGCTGGAGCACAAAGCTGCCCCCAGTAACTTGTCAAAAGAAGCACCACAGGGAAAAGATAATGCACAGCACCATTACAGGCAGGGCTGCCACTTCCAGGGCCACTTTAAATTCCACTTTAAATTATTAAATACTGTAAACGCTATAAAGTTAATTAGAAGAGGAACAAACTCTACAAAGATAAATGTGTTTTCAATATGTTTCTCAGGGAGGGTACAGTAGAAACCAGTGAATGAGAGGAAATTTATTTCTGGCAGCACTCTAGACATGGAACTGTGGTTGAACTTTTTACCCTAATTACGTCCCCACTAATGCCTGCAGCGGTCTGGAATCAAAGTGGCCCTTCAGGCCCTGGAAAGTCTCTGATGTGGCGAGCGTTTGTTGTGTGCTGAGGGTTACTTCAGAAAAAACGGAATATTGTGACAGGATTTTTCAAAATTTCTCAGTTACCACCCACCTCACTTGTTGCCTACAAAAATAGAGTAATTGTTTGCATCTGTGTGTTTTTGTCTGTCTTAGAAATAACTGTTATAAATCAACGTGACAGACCCGGAGAGCAGTTGAGGATTATATTTTCTTTTCTTATATGTTTTAGGGTTATTCCTGTGTTCTGTAGTGTAGGAAGGATTTAAAGGACATAGGAAAGCAGAAATTTCAGGATGATTGAAGTTGTTCTCTTTTTCTGAGGACACTTAGAGCCATCAGATCCCAATGGGTTCACAGAGGATGCTCTTTAATCTGTTTTTTCCTAAACAAGTGCAGTCACTTCTTGCTTGTAGTTGGAGCAGCTGATTGCAAACTGCTTCAACTTCCAGCCCTTGTTTCTGTGTTGTTACACAACTGCTGCCTCTTGAGTAATTCTCTACAACTTGCCAATATCTGAACTTTGCATCTGTTACTAAATGCCATTTTCTGCCTTACCATGGGCTCTCTTGAGTCCTTCCTGTGCTTTTCCTTTCTTCAAAAATGTTTAATATACAGACAAAATGTCATGGGAGTTTGCTGAGCTCAACCATTCATATATGGATGAGCTCCTTTTAAATCTCCACAATAGAGGAAAAAAGAACTAAAGAAAAAAATAATGACATTAGTTTTTTAAAATTATATTTTAATTGTTAACAGAATGAATGCCCTTAGTAGTTTTAAATTTTAATTTGCAGATTTGAATTTATAACTTAGTAAATATTTCTTCAGTAATTCAAAATAGAGATTTAGAAGGCTCCTGCTTTGTGTAAAAGCTATAAGGCATGTGCTTAAAAAGAGATCTTCTTTAATGCTTTCTTTCTTTTAATTCTGACTAGGTAATGTATTAGAATATCACCTAAGGAGACCCCTCACACATTTTTGGATGGTTGCTCAGAGACTTATTTTTAAAATTAATGGTGATTCAAATTATTAATAGAACATTTTAATGATAATATTTTACAGTGAGGCAATAATAAAATAACACAATGTTTTAATCAATTTTGCCTGCACAATTTGAGCAAGTGCATCTCCCATTTCAGCATCAGGTGACTCTCTGGGGAGAATGCTGTGTTCCTGTGTTCCTTTCCTTAGCAGCTGTAATTCCTCCTGGGAATATCAACCACCTTTAACTAGGAAATTCCTCCAAATTTAATGAAGAGTGCTCCAGTAGAGGAGGTGGCTGCATTGTTGTCTTCATTGAGAAAAAGAATATAAAATAATCTGAAGTTTGTTTTTGATGTTAAGCAATTTGTGGAGGGTTTCAACTTTAAGACCAGTTTAAGGAAAAGCAGATTATTCCTTTAGCTGCTCGTGGGGCTCCACAAGTAATTATTTTCAGGTATTATTTCATCATTTCAACCCAGCTTTTGGTGAGCTCAGCTACAGTGAGAACTCTGCACATCTGTAGAACATGGTCTGTGATTCAAGTCATAAAACAGAGTAAGAAATACCTAAGAACATATAATTAATGGGCACTTGGGAAAATTCTGGCCTACCTGATGTGACCAGAACCTCAGAGTAGCTTTGCTGTTCAGAGCACTTTTCAAGTGCTTTAACCGTAAGATCTAAGCCCATTCCTGCACAGCTTCAGTCATACGCACTCTAAAACCCTCTAATTATTTCTTGGAAATGGGATTGTTTTCAAGCTCCTCAGAAATTGTCATTTGAGCCATAAACTGGCATATAAACAATGAAGGTTGAGCAGAGTCCTGTGCAGCTGACAGACATCTTCTAATGATCTCCGTCACGCAACTGCCGGCAGAGGCTGCTTAATGCCGAGGTGATGAAGTGTTGCACAACCCCACGGGTTTCTTACGCCGTTAATGACACCGAGGGCAAAAGAATTTGAGTTTAGACAGGTCGGGGCAAGGTTTTGTGCTTAGTGGTGAAGCCCCAAAGTGGTTCTGAGGGCGCTGGGACGGCGGCGCGGGCGGGCCTGGAGCCGCCGGCTTAACGCGGCCTTTGTTGGTGCTGAGGGGAGAGGGTGCCAAGGGGCCTGTGAGGCTCGTGAATCATGAGGGGAGAGCACAGAAAGGGGGAAAAAATGAGCCTGAAATCGAAAGAAATGGGTTACAAGAACCAACAGGATGAAATATTTGGTCCTTCTTAAAGGTTTTAGCGGTAGCAGGAAAAGATTTTTCAGCGCTGGTTGTTGAATGTTCAGTCGCACATGAAGTGGGGATTCTAATGCTCACAGGTTGAAGAGGAACATGCCTCAGATATATACAATAATTGTGTATGTGCTTAAATAATCAGCTGCAATCTGTGTTAACTCTGCTGTCTTCTGATACACCATTAATCAGGAAATACTGTCAGTACAAAGGCCTCAGAATAAAGAAAAAAGCTCTGATATTGCTTTGGAGTGTTAGAAATACTGGCACTTTGAAAAATCTGCGTCTAGCTGAGGCTGTAAGTGGCTCCACAAAACGCTCAGTTTGGGTTCTACATGTGCTTGGTGGAATTTGGCTGGAGCTGAGGTATTTCAGCATCAATTTGGCCTCAAAGTTATGCTCCCAGAAATGTGATCTTTTCCTCTTAAGCTATGACATGTGGCTGTTTCTTGATATGCAAAAATTGCTACGTTTTTGGTTTTGGTCCATCTTGGAGATCCATGTGGCTCTTACTGCAATACAAATCGTGCATTTATTTCAGTGGTGAGTTCTGCTTCATTTGACAGTAGGAAGGGCAAGACAACTCTTTAATTTTGTATTTTTTTGGGGAAACACCAGATTGTGGCTTAATCAGCTGATCACAGAAATATTAGTTGTTGATAGAGAGATGATAAATGCTGTTGTATTCTGTCAGAACTTAATCTTTGCTTATGTTCATGAAGATTTACAGAAATGTGTTCACTTTCGTGCATGTTCATAGAATGATCAAAGACAGCCAGTGCAGGTTCATAAATTGTGTATAAAAAGCTTGTTTAGCTCCAAACAAGCAAAATCTAGTCCAGAACATACCAGAAAAAATGATCCTGCTCCTCAAGTGGAGCTCCAGCTGTACTTTCCCCTCAGTGATAGCCACGGTCAAGTAGACAAACAAATCTCCGGAGATGCCGCTAATCTCCCTGTATTAACCAACTGGAAATGTGATGGGACAGCTCTGCTCTGGAACATGTGGCACGTCTCACTGAAGTGGAAAGTGTGTCACACCCGGGTCTCCCTGCAAAGGCCACAGCTGAGGAGGCAGCTTGTGCTGGGTTTTACACTCCAGCGACGGGAGTGCCACATGCTGGGGACACCGAGGTGGCTCTGGGCTCTTGTCAGCTCTGTGCATCCTGAAACGTAAAAACAAACCCAATAAAACCCCCTCAAAGCTAGAAGGAATCTTCTGATGATGAGAGTGAGGGATAGCAGACAGAGCACAACAGTCAAAGCATGTTACGTGCTGCTGGATGTGGGTAGAGCTGCCAAAACAAGGAATTTGGAGGTTGCTATTCTGATAATCTTAATGATTCCCCTTTTACTTTTCTCTCATAGAATCTGTTGCAATAATCAATCTTTTCACAAACCCAGTATTAAATTTCCCCCCTCTAATTGATGTCTGACACCTCAGCTACAGATGGGAAGTGAAGGAGTTGTTGGTTTCATGGAGCAGCAGTGAATTAATGGTTGTTGAAAGTACTCAGAACTGGAAAAGCCACTGTGGAGCCTCAGGTTCTCTCACAGACCATGGCCAGAGTTCTTCAGGAGACAGAAACCAGCCCTTCAATCAATCCTTCAGCCAGTCCTTCCTGGGTCATTCCAGGTGCAGTTAGACCCTGCCCTGTGATGAAATGCCTCAGTGATGATCTAACAGAAATAAAATTACTTCTTGTGATGAAAAAAAAGTAGATTCCTAAGCCTGAACCCTGACTCATTTTACCTGTTACAAAATGATTTCTGCAGACTTAGTGATTTCTTGTGTCACAGGCAAGTAATAAAAATATTTTCAGTGAAGATGGTGAAGTACAGATAATGTGAACTTTTTTCCTGGGCTGATAGACTTGAGCAAAACATTTGAGGAAGATGCAGCAGTGAGGTTTATTTCTCCTGTTTAACACAACTATTTTAGTGCTGTATCAAATAACTCCCTCCCTTGTATTTAAGGGTTTAGATTTAGTAACATGTGTCTAAGGTTGGTACAGGTTTTTCTTATTTAGAAATAAGTGTTTCCATGCTTTTTGCAATTTGTGGTGCACTTAAAATGTCTCTGCTGCTTTGTAATTCAGTGCTGTACACACATTTTGAGGGAAGTGTCACTTTCTGAGAAATTTTGTGCTGCTTTTCCTGATTTGGAATGAATCTGTTAAGTACCATGAATTAGAAAATTACTTACAGAGTGGAGTGTTCAAGTTTTTGTTGTGAAAAGATGGGATGCAGAGAGCCTATAGATGATGAAAGTCCTAATGAAAGCTCTTTCTGCAGTGGTGTTTAGAAAGAAATAACTGAATTTATTATTTTTTTTTAAGTTTTCATTCTGGTGTGCGTCCCTCAGAAAGAAGGGGAGAATTGCCCTGCTGAAGAGGGCTTAGAGGAGTTTAGTGCTAGGCCTGGAAAACAAACCTTACAACTTAAGGCTCAAAAGTTTTATTCACTTTCTTGGTGCCTGGATTGCTCTGGGTGATTACTGACAAAAGGTAACTGAAGGCAATGAGCCTTTTTGTGTCCTTGACAGAGACACAGAAGCCAAAAAGCACAATATGTACCAATTCTGTCAGGCACTAAGAAGTAATTTCATAAAAATAAAAGGATCAAAATGTTGGAACCTCTCACCATAAAAATAGAGGACTCATTGTTGGTCAAAGTCTTTTAAGACAAGATTAGGTTGCTTGGTAAAAAATCATTTCTTTGAGCTTCTGGGACATTTTGTGCATGGCCTGGAAAGAGAAGATGATCCTTCCAGAATTGAAATCTGTTAATCTGAGCAAAACTTCTTCAGGGCCCTTGAGGAGAACAGAATTGCCTTTGTGGTCTCACCATGTTCCTAATATTTCTACAAAGATCATAATCAAATATCATGCTTCAACTTTCCAGTGTAAAGGTTCAGGCAGGATTTTTTCCAATATTCAATTAATTAACTCTGTGCTCTGGTTTTGTTTTGCTTCTCTTCCCCTTCTCTGAAGCACCAGAGGTAGAACAGGAGAATTGTAACCACCCCTGCTGATTAAAAACTTGGGTTACTGTCAGCATCCTCCTCATTCCCACGTGGAAATAGCCTTTTTTAACCAGCAACTTATTGGTAGATTTGATGCTTTATAGAGTAGTAATTAAAAAAAAAAAAACCAAACAAAACAAAACAACAACTTCGGGTGGTAATTTGCTGTGCAAATCTTTTGTGTATACCTTGAACAGCCAGTTCCTTAGAATTGCTGTCACTTTTCTCTCCCCTGTTGTCTCTACAAGTTTGGAAATTATATTCCAGTTCAGGCTCTTAGCAACCTAATATTTACAGCAAATTTATTTTTTTTTAAATCCTACAGGTTGTTAAAGCTGGGGCTAGTAAAAGATTATGTTGAACTATTAGTTACTTTAAAGAGGCTTTCTGTGTAAGTTTTAATATTTTTGTTTCCTCTTCAAGACACCAAAAGTAATTAATAAAAATAAGTCTGTGCTTTAGGCTGGGCTTTAAAGAAACTCTGTGAAGGTGGTATAAAATGCAGTCATATTGGCCAAAGATTTTATTAAAGGCCACAATTGACTGGAAAATCCTCACATGAAGAACGTTTCATACAGGGCAGCTTTCCCAGCAAAGGTTTTATTTCAGTTTTACACCTCCAAGCTCTTTTTTTTCCTTTCTAGACTCATAAGACCAACCTGTCACTGATGTCCATCTCTCTTTGAGTGGGATGTTCATTGTGTGGCAGAGAGGAGGAAAATCAACCCTTGATAAAGCAAAGCCTTCAAGGCACAGAAAAATTTGCCTCATGTTGATTCCATCACTCTTCTCCTTTCAATTTTTTTTTTTTCCATTGAAAAGCACGAGTGTTTTGAGTGGTGTGTTTGTCTCTGTGCAAACATTTTGCACAGAGCTTTTTTGCCATGGTGGGACCCAGCAGATCTGGGAGGAGGTGATGCTGTCGTGGGGCACGAGCACAGATGTCACCAAGTGCCAGCTGGATGAGGCATCTGCTATTTCCCCTCCATCCCTGCACTGCAGCACTCAAACAGAAGAAAATACAAAGGCCTGAGTGTATTTATACATTTATTATTGCCACATTTGAAAGTTGTTGGTGGATTTGTGTCCATTACCTTTAAAGAAGTTGTTGCTCTCTCTGCAACTGTTAGAACAATCAGGATACATAATGAATATTTGTTGATAATCGATGGGAGGACTAAGAATTCACAAGAATTTTATTTGTGACAGAATTTCAGAGTCTTTCTGGCCTATCTATATAAAATATTCCAGGATAGGGGACAAGGAGCAGCCTGGGATAGTGGAAGGTGTCCCTGTAAAGTGGATGAGCTTTAAGGTCCCTTCCCACCCAACCCAGTCTGGAATTCTGTGATTCTATGATATTCCTTGGTTATTGGCACTTGAACACAAGGTTTTACCCAGTGTGGTTGACAAAAGCATTGGTAGAATGGTCTTACCATGATCAGCCAAGAGATCATAATAATAATAATGCATTTGTGTGATAGAATTATTACCCATACATTGGAAAAACTGTTCAAAACAGGCTGATGTGGAAATAGTAATCACTATTAAGTGTGTTGATATAATTTTAGCTAAATCTGCTTTGGAGATTCCCATTTTGAAATTCTCCTTCTATCAATATTATAATTTGCTAGAGGTAATAAATCACTTAATTTTAAAAAGTTTGTACATAGATCTTGCAGTGGCTTTCTGTGTTTTTGAGCAGGAGTGAACTTTAATGTGAAGGAACTGACTCGAGTTTCACTGGTTTAAAGGTGTTTTTGAAGGGCCTTTGAAGTGCTTGAAGTAATAAATTGCACCCTCTAGTTATTAGCCTAGAAAAATGTATATTTTGGGAAAAATTTCAGTGGGCAAAATGTCAAAAGTTATTTTTTCAGTTATTTTTCTGACAGTTGTCTTGCTATACATTTACTGTATATTCTGCATTACTGTATATTATAAGTTACTGTATAAACCATTTTATGATCTTGAGGCATTGAGGGTAAACAGTTGGCATTTGTCCTCCAGCTTTCCAGAAAATTCTCGAGCAGCTTGAGCAGATCCAAGAGACAAGTGAGGGCTGGGGCAGGAATTGTGTGAAACTCTGTAAAATAAAACAGATACGGGCAGGGGGGAACACCCTCTTTTACCAATGCTCAGGATATGTTTGTACAGCTGGCAGTTTGTGCTCCTTCATATTCCTTGACCTAGAAATAGCCAAGGTTTTAATGCGTTCTTGGAGGGGGAGAAAGGTGTTGTGGAACAGAGCTGCCACATCAAAGCCTCTCCTCAGCCCCTAAAAGGGTTTCCACCACTGCCTTCCTCAGCCCTATCGAACACTCAGCACTTTTCCCACTCAGCCTTTTTTATTAAGAAATGGCCTTAAAGCTTTTATTTATATAAAAATGATAAAAGTGACACAGAGAGTTGAAAAGATCTGTGCGGTTCAAACAAAAGTCCATCAGGGACGTAATGTAAATTCTGGGTGAGGTGTCTCCATCAGCCCCAGGCAGGCAGCTCAGCTGCTGCTCTGGGGAGAGTCCTCCCTGGAGGAGAGAGTTACTCTGAGGAGTAGTTTTGTACTAGGATGTGGTTTAAAACTTCCAAAGTCTTCCTGGTGGTAAAAGAAACCAAGTGTTTGATAATCAGTTGCACAGTACAGGTTGATGGCCGTCATGGAGATCATTATTCAGTTTTCCTTCTTAATGTAGAAGGTTTATATTGACCCTTTGTTCTCCAGGATTCTGCTGGGATTGCTGGAATTCTGGGTCCAGGACTTGATGTTCTTGAAGGTCTTTTCCAATCTTAATAATTCTGTGGTTCTGTGACTTTTCCTTCGGCGTGCTGAGCAACATAAGGAGGCTGAAAGAATTGAACCCCAGTTTTTAAAATGCCCTGATTTCCATTAAAATCTTTTTTTTTATTCCTTTCAGCACCAGCCCACCCTACTGCTGTGTGGATCTGTATTCCCTGAGAACAGGAGAGATGGTCAAGTCCATCCAGTTCAAAACTCCTATTTATGACCTGCATTGCAATAAGAGGTAAGGGTGCTCTCTCAGCATTCCTTGTGTGTTAGGGCATGCCAGATTTTGGTAATAAATACAATTTCTGGTGTATGACCTCCCTGTTTTTCTTTTTTTCACTCTCCTGTAAGCACAGCTCTGTTTCTCCGTTTCTCAAGGAGTATTTCAGTTGGAATACACCAGTGTGCTTCCCCCATGGCTTTGGTTTAAGAAGCTCAAACCAAAAAATCATTTAAGCTTCTTTCAGTTGTGCTAAAGGGTGAGCAGGAATCGCTGAAATCCTCGATGATCCACCTACAGCTGGGGAAATGGGATCACAGGGAGTTTAAACAGCACAGAGCACTAAGGAGTTTATGTCTCTCTTCTTTGTGTTGGTCTGTCAGTTTTTGCCTCCCTGCACATCCAAAACATTCCTGGTGTGCAGTCTGTGGTTTGCAGGGAATAATGTTCCAGTGAGTCAAGTAACAAAGCAGCATCTCCAGCTTGGGATAGAGAGAAAATGGCTCAGGAGGCTGAGGATACAGAGTTCCAAGAGAACAGCATCTGTTGTGTCCATGGAATCAAATTTTGCTGAGTTAATGGGAAATCCCCATCTCTCCCAGACACACAAAACTGGAGTTCTGTGGTTTGCTTTGTAGTTTGCCACATCTTTTTAAGGCAGAAGAGAAATCCCAGGATCCTTGTGTGAGGATCCTGCTGATCCCTTGGCATTCCTGATGGGAGAATTTGGAGTGGTGACTCCAAGCCCTGCTGATGTTGTGCTCCCTTCACCCTCCCATTACTGCCATGAGTCACCGTGGCCTCAGGTGCCCTGGGGGAGTGATGCAATCCAGTTCCTGGGGTAAAGGTAGAGCCCTGGATGAAGAAATTCCTGCATTTCTTTGGGAATCCATATTGCCATGCCAGAATGGGTGGTTCTTCAGTAAATAATAACACAAGTCACTGGAAAATTCAGAATGATTTGGTTTTTGTGCCTGGTTTTGTTGCAAATGGAGAGTAGATGAACGTGCAACTAAGTGTAAACTGCTACTAAAAATAAATAGATCAATAAATTCTCTGGAATCATCCATCTGGGGGGTTCATTTCTGCAGAAAGACAGAGTGTCTTCAAGGAGGAGAAAACAAAAATCTCCAGGACTGGGAACTATTCCCATCAAATATCCATAGGTTTTCAATATATACATATTACACTTCCACCTGCAGTCAAAGCCTTCCCATTATTCATTGTTTCCTTTATTTTAGGCAATGTAGAAAATGTTAGAATTTATACATTTTCTTCTGTTTTTCTCTCCTGCAGTTTCAGCAATTGGAAGATGTTGTTTAACTAAAACTACTAATAATGTCCAAAACTATTTTATATTCTTTATATAGCTGGAAACATCAGCAAGCATGAGAGGATGGTGTAGATTTTAGTGTAGATTTAGTGTAGTCCTTCACAGGTACTGAGCTCTTATGGGATAAAAGGAAATGTTCTTGTGGCAAAACAGATAAAAATAGGGAAAAAGGGGTTAAAGGCTGATTTCACACTTCTGGGAAATAATCATCACCCTTTCCCCAAGGATATGAGTTGAAGCTGAGGTGATTCATCCTCTTTTTAAAGGTGACTGTTCCAGGCTGTAACACACAATCATAATGTTCACATGAAGCATTAGGTGTGTGTTTTAGTCAGTGAGAGATGTGATTAATTTTTTCCCACGTTGTATCTTTACAATTAAAACTATTAAAACAATATTTAATAATGTTTATTGACAGCTAATTAAAAAATACTTTCTCACAGTCTGCCTAATGAGAGAATAATAGATTATTAATTATGTCATATTGCTAAATGTAGGTTTTATGTGTTGGTTTCCCAGGTGCTTCTTTCACGTCAAGCTTTTAAAAACTTGATTTTGGGAAGTCATCATTGTGGGAGGAAGTGTTCTCTGGTTCTAAAATTTCCAAGATGCTGCTCTGTGTCCCCGTTTGCATCTCTGGGCTCTATTTTTTGAGGCAGCACCATGTTTTGGCCTTTACAAAAAAAGTGTAATGTACAAGCAAACTCATAAAAATACATCTTTAATTTGCTAATTGACCCAAATTCTGCTTCTCTCAGCTCTGTTTGTGTGCTGATGTTTTTGGTATTACACTCTCCCCTGCTTTTAGTAAATAAAATGTTTTAATAGATTTGCACTGAGGTGGGCAGTGGGGTTATTTCACATTCAGCTCGTGTTCTGCTGATTGTTGTTTGAGTCAGTGACAGTAATTCAGGATCTTTGCAGCTCCATTCTTGCTTTTTAATGGAGCTGTGACTGCAAGAGCTGTATCAGAAATGTGCTGTGCTGCTGTGGATCAGCCCCCTGCACTTCCTGCAGTGGAGTTCATGTGGTTGGGAGGAGAGAGAGCCCTCAATAACTGCCAGGGATTGGTAACCTGGCACTTCATCACTGCACAGTTTATATTGATGCTTTTGAAATAATTACATTTAGATATTGAATCTTTAAACCAATGCATTTAATGTCTAAAGTGGATGTTCCATTTCTGTGTTTTCAGGATCCTCGTTGTGGTCCTGCAGGAGAAAATCGCCGCCTTTGACAGCTGCACTTTCACCAAAAAATTCTTCGTTACCAGTACGTACAATTCTGGGCTCAGAGGTGGACAGAACAGATGGTTTTGTTTGTTTCTTTATTTCTAAATCCTCAAAGCAGGTCTCCATGAATAATTTGGAGCTTCAGGAAAACTTGCTTCAAAAAAAAACCCCCCCAAACCCAAATGCTCCTCTGTGAATATTTAACTCTTTTCTG
Source organism: Urocynchramus pylzowi (assembly GCA_013397555.1). NCBI lineage: Eukaryota > Metazoa > Chordata > Aves > Passeriformes > Fringillidae > Urocynchramus > Urocynchramus pylzowi. Next base: position 64,532 of record VZRH01007402.1, read on the forward strand.
TATTTATTATTGCTGTAACTAATTGTAAAGGGCACCCATACTGCCATCCATCAGTAGCTGAACAATTCTTTTGTTCATTTTGCACAAATATGTGTAAAAGCCTCCCACAAAGGTGGGAGTTCCAGGTTATCACAGCAGCAATTAAACCCACATCAACAGTGATCTACCCACTGTTCATTTTTGGTTGTTCCTTAGGCACAGTGGGTTTTTTATGTGACTTGACCGTTCATAATTTACTTTGGGAAGGTCAGAGTTTTATTATTTAAAAAGAGTCTGCATTTTTGTGGATGTATTTTCAGTCACATTTAGAAAAGTTTAAATTATTTTTTTGTATTGTCTCTGTATTTATAGAAAAATCTCCTTAGGAGAAGCTGTTTCTTGTCATAGTTTGAGGAGAAGCAGCTTCATGCAGTAATATTGAAGTTGCCAATAGGTGTCAGTTTCTTCCTATCCATGGATATGAGATACTGGGAATCTGCTGGGATTCAGTGACAAAGTCCAAATGGGAAAGGACTTATTTGTGTTCTATTCATCACTCCCTTTTATTTCATCAAAAAGAATTAGTATACAAGCCTTGCTTTATTTTAGACCAAAAGTGAAAAAACCCTCTCAGTTAAATGTGTCTTCTGAGAATTTTTGGGCTTATTTTGTTGGGTTTTTTTTAAGATACTGCATTTTTTTTTAAAAAAAATTAATATCCTGAAGTTATTTTTGAGAAGCAGGGATACTCTATTCTTAACCATAACTTTGTTTTGCCTTTTGTGGAACAGCTGTGGAATTTAAAGAGGATAAATTAAAACTTTTGGAGATAATAACAAAATTATTTTTTAGAAAGTCCAAAAATTCCCAAAATATCACTAATGCCCGTGTATTTCTCCAGCTGTGCTGCTCTTTAATATGAGAAATTCAATATTTTCTGAAACTTTCCTCTGGTTTAATTAAGGACAACCTAATTTTTGGGGCATTTTGGATGCTGCCAGAGCTGGAGCCAGCACAGCCCTTCCCTCTGGCTGTGCCATGGTGTGAGTGGGCAGAGCTGTGTTTTTTCCCTGGATTTTTGGGTTTGGGGACCTGTCCTGAGGATCCCAAGCTCAGCCATTCCCTGGATCCCGCTCCCAGGCGGGTGCTGTGCCCTGGCACGCCGGGGCTGCAGCAGGGCTTTTGTCTGAGCTTCCCCATTTCATGTGCTGAAATCTCCTCCACCTGAGAGCCTATCTTTAAAGGCTTAAATTCCTCTGATGTGTTTGAAATTGGATGTAAATGAGCTCCCTCGTTAGCTGCAGGGATTTCTGGGAGGCAGCCAACTGGCCACGACTGCCTTCTTTGGCTGTGCTTTGAAAAAAATTATTAAAGGGCAGTGCCAGTATCAATTAAAAAAATAGAAATCCTTGAAAAGGAAGCTCAGGAAAAGGTCTTGGAGGCCTTTTTGTTTGCACTATTGGGGCAGCCTGTGTCCTGTCCAGATTGATGCTGGTGCACCTCAGCTGTGAGGATGTCACTGCCTGCCCAGAGAATTTGACAGCATGGAAAAGATTTAAAAGATTCTCTGACTGGTTTTGGTCAGAAGGGAGGGCACAAAGGTCAGAAATATTACCGAGGATTGCTGACTCTTTGAAGGGTTTTGTGTTACTTTTAGAGAAAAGAAAGGCTTTTTTTCAAGAAGATTTGGTGATGGTGTGGAAATCACATCTTCCATCCCTAAATGGTGTGGGAGCCTTAGAACCTCACTGAGACAGCACAGACATGAAGCAGAAGCTCTGGTCTCTTTTGTTGATTATTTATACATAGAAATGAAATGCAGACTGTCCAATTAAAAGCAGTGTCAGGAATTCTGAAGTTCCTCAGAAATGCTAATGCAGCTGCCGTGCACATGAGGAGTATTTGTCTTTCTGTTTTTGTTTTTTGTGGTTGGATGTGTAGCTTACTGTATTGTTACAATAAATATACCATAAAATATTCAGGATGTAGATGGTCAAGTTCGTGCTGCTGTTGGAATGTTTTAACTCCTGCATTTCCTGATTTTTCCTGAGCAAGTTTGACATAGAACCAACCTTTGTTTTCCCCTGCTTGGGATTACATGGAAATGTGCTGATTTGACTTGGATGGCAGGGAGCCAGAATGTTTTATTTGTGCCTTTTGTAACAAAACCTCAGAGTACAGGTGCTCCAGACTGGGAGAGGGAATTTAAGACAGGTGCTTAAACGTGGAGGGAAAACATGCTGTAACTATTGTAGAAAAATTACCAGGATATCCCCTAATCTACCCTGTGGGGTGTTCTGATTTTTAAATGTCTTCTAGGAGAAGGCAGAACATCAGTCTCATGGCAGTCACTTCCATCCATCACTGCTCTCCTTGTTCTTGGAGCCAGCTCCTTTTCTCTAAGAAAAGACACCAAGGGGAGGAGAAAGCCCAGCAGGAATTTCACATCCTGCACTGGTTTAGGTGCTCATGTGGCCAAACTAAAAAAAAAAAATTATTTGATGCTTATGTTAAGAATGTGTTTCCTTTACTAGTTGTGAGTGTCAAGGTGTGAATTTTAAGTAGCTTCTGAAATAGCTCAGAGTTTAATTGTGGTTCACTTCAGATTTCCTTCAGAGCCTTTTCTGCACGTGACTGAAGGATCAGAAACCAAAGTGATGCTCAGGCTTTTTTTGCCCCTACTTTGCTCTAAACAAAAGCTGCAGAAAAGCTGAATTCCATTGATTTCTATTCCATCAGTGCTCCTCACCCCAAAACTGCTTACTTAGTGCAACACTGCTGATTATGAATATGGCCTGATGGATCCTTTCCTTCTCCATAAAGAATATCCTGCCCACCCCCTGGGCCCTGAGTAAAGATCCTCCCAGATAACATCATGCATGTGGCATCATCCCTGTGTCTGATAACGAGGGCCTGCTCAGCTTCCCTGGCCCTTCACTCCTCATATTGATATATTCTCCATCCAGGATCCCCAGGGATGGAGACAGTTAGTGCAGCCATTAGCTGGCACCACGTTGCTATTGATGCTCTTCTGTAGAGCCCTGAGAGGTAATTTTTTCAGGTTTTAGTCAGAGTAGTTTATTGTATAGAAAGTCTGGAAAGGCTCTCCTCACCACAAGCCAAAATCAGTCAGTGGATGTTGAATGCCCTGCACCTCTCCAAGTGAATAAAACCCCCAAAGCAAATGGTGTTGGATGCTCTGGTCTGCACTTTGGATTTGGGATAGCTGTTTGCTCTCACATTCACACACAAGGAATAATTTGGTGGTTTCAGTTTGTCACAGGGCTGGTCTGGAAATCTTCAAGGCTTTTTTGGACATTTCTGTTGGAATTCCTTTCCCTGTCAGGCTCACATGAAGCAGTTTGAGCTCTTGACTTTGAAGTAAAAACACTGAGTGTCTTATGAAGAGGTTTAATGCCTGAAGAGTCACATTCTTCAAGAAGTTGTGTGTGTTTCCCTCCTCAGCTGTGGGCATTTCTCCTGGTTATCCCACACAGGATAATAATTGACAGGATTCCTTTGTCTGTGGGGGATCAGCTCAGATTGAAAGTCCTCAGGGCAGGTGGGAAGGGAGCTCCTGAGTCACAGGATTTTCTTGATCAGTGAAGAAGAGCCAAGTATGTCCCTGTGGATTGCTACAAGCAATTTTAATTTTTATACACCCACATCTGTATGAGCACCTACCCCTTCATGGTGTTTTTCCCTGACAAATGTTGATTTAATTTTGCTTTTTCTTTTTAACAGCATTATTTACAAGAGTGTTTTTTTTCCTGGCTGTGGGAATCAGTGTCTCACCATTCCAGGATAATGCTGAAACACTTTTTGGAGAGGTCTTTAGGGCACCGTGGTGGATTTATGGGAACAAACAGCTTTGGTGCTTGCAGGAGGTTTTGCTCCACTGCAGGAAAATGTAAATACAACAGAAAAGCTGCAGAAAGCCACAACAGAGGCCTCAGTCCCCAAGATGTCTGTCTGTCATATCTCCAAGCTCTGACAGTTTTACAAATTAGATGTAAAACAGGAAGTGCTCTTTGTTTCTATATAAGTTATTTTTATCTAAAGTACCCAAATCCTTAATGTTAAAGGGCAACCAAAGCCATCTGACATTGTCCTGCACAGAAACAACAACCTCAGTGGCAACTTTTATTATTTGTCACTGTCCAAGTCTGAACAAAATAAGAAAGTAAACCTGAGATTAAACATTGCCCTGAAATCAATCAAATTGGTGCTAAATTAAACAGCCAGGCCTAATGAACATGAAAGGCCACTGATATTTTTAGTAAAAGCTCTAGGATTGTGCTTGGACCTGTGGAGTAACAGTAAAATCATAAAATCATGGAATTTGTGAGCTGGAAGGGACCCACTGGGACCATCAAAGTGCAGATGCTTCAAACTGCCATGGTAGAGTGAACAGGGAAGGAGATCTCTGTAGTAATAATAATTTAATAATAATAAAAAATAAGTAAGAAAAAAAGGCCCTGGGTGGCAAACCTGATTTCTCAGTGGGTCCATCCTGCTCCTTTGCTCTTTTACTCCATTTTATGGGTGATACTTAAACAGAAGGAAGTACAAGAACAATAGAAGAGTTTTGGAAAGTATGTGACAGTGTGAGAGTAATAACATTTACACAGGGCCTTTCATCTAGAAGGAACCCAGAGGAATTTATAAACAATATTGTTTTATACAGTTTATAAACAACAAAAAAATTGGTTTGCTAAAAAAACCCAAAAAAACAAAACAACCAACCAAAAAAAATTAGATAAAACAACTTATATGATTTGTTTCCCTTGTAATAAACAGAGCTTTTGCTACAAAAGTATCATTCTTTATTTATTGCATTATTCCCTCTCTGTGCTCTCTGTCATGGATCTGCTTTCTGGCTGCTCTGCACTGCAGGAATTAAGGATGGAGTTTTGTAATTCCATTCCTATGGAGAGCTCTGTGTTTCGTAAGACTCAGAAAAGAATTACAGATTGATTTTTAGAGAAGTAGCATCACTTCAGTGGGTTCTTGGATCTATTTATTTAAAAATACACAATGGCCTTGCTTCACTGATTTTTGGAAGTGATAATCCAGCAAGTCCTTTGAATGATTAAAAGCAAAGAATTTTGGTTGAAATGAGTTACTTCTTTTGGAATTTGTTTAGAAAACTGTGTTTAAAACCACTGGACACTTCAGCTGACAGATGTCATCTTTAATGAACCTTGCCAGGCACTGAACAGAAAAATCCTTGTTTCTCCAGAAGGTTTCCTCTGGAAGGAGGTGAGCTGGGAATCTGCCTTCATGGCATTCCCAAAAGATGCCATTTCTGCCTTATTTTGGGATTAGAGACAGAATCCTAAAATTTGTATTAATAACTGCCCATCCCCTTAGCTTGAAATAAAACTTCTGGTATGGATTCCTCACAGGTACAGGGTGTGATGTATCCATTAAAATTTCCCCCTAGGAAACAGTAAATCAAAAAAAGTTATAAAAAAGGATGAGTATGGACCACTGCAAAGGAAACTGGAGAAAACTGGGGGAAAGAAAGCAGTGGAAATGATGGAAAATGAAAGTTTTCCTATTAAACTGATAGGGAAAAAAGACTGAAACAAGACGAAAAAAAATTAAAATGTTTTTCATTAGGAAGTAAGAACAAAGTCAAGATAGAGGGGATGAAAGTCTGGAAAATACCAAAAGCAGATTTTTTTTTTTTACGTACTATAAATATTGTTTTAGAGAATAAAGTTCTTATTATGTGCTGTGAAATTAAAAATCAACCAGTAGTGTCTTAAGATAAACATGATGGGATGTGTTTGAAGGAAAGCAAGGTAGGTGATTCTGATTTGGCTTTTTCATTCCCTCAGCTTTATTAATTCATGTATTAATTTGAAATAGTTTATCAGATGTCATTTTACAGTGTTTTAGTGAGGAGAAAGAAATAAAATTGTGCTGTGAGTAGGGAGTTATGAGTGCATCGTTCTGCAAATTGAAAATAAGCCCTGACTTAGCTCAGACAAGTTCTGACTGTTAACATCAGTTTTTTCTAGAGAGAATATTGTATTCCTATATCTCCTTTAAATCTTTATTTTATGAAGAAGCTGTGGAGATGCTGAAGAGCTGCCCCAGTGGAAGTGGTTCAGGTTTTATTTGTGGCGTGTTCGGTGATTTATTGGCCCAAGCTCTGTTCTAGCTGACACAGCCTGTAATGACTTTGTTCCTCTGAGCAGAGTTTTCCCAGTGAGCTGTTTGTTTAAAAGACAAGGGAGAGGACAGGAATGTGTTGCTTTTCTCCTCTTGGCTGCTCTCTTTGTGTTCACATTGCCATCACTGAAGATCCAGGATGAGCTTTTGGAAAACAATTCAAGGAAAGCACTGGAGCCTTGGGTTTCTTGGAGGAGCTCAAGACTGAAGGAAAGATCCAGAGTCAGAGGAGGGGATATTTCTGTGAATTTTCAAAGATGGGTTGAGGAGGTGATTTGGTTTATTATGGGCTTATGGATTTGAATCTCCAAAGGGTGGAAGAGATTTTCATCATTACCACAAGAGTAGTAATTGAAAATTAATGGAAAATAAATAAACCTTCTCTTTGCTCACTTACAAAGCAAACATTTGTGTAGCTCTTTGGAGAACTTCAGGTAATGTAGAATTCCTGTATTCTCAGTAGTGAAATATATAAAATCAACACAGCAACAAGTAAGTTTAAAGCATTTTTGAATGCAAATAATCACAAACTATATACTTATTGCAGTTTTAATTTTATAACCCAATTATTAAAAAAAAAAAGGGAAGAAACTGAGAAATTGTAACACTGAAAAATTTACCTATGGGTCTGTACATAACATTTACATCTTGGAAGTGGGAAAGCCAAGGCACAGGATGTGAGGTCCCAGGGTGTCCTTAGCCAAGCCCCTCTTCAGAGGGATCCTGGAGCCCATTTCTTATTCCTCACTGTTCCTTAGGGCAGCACCCGTTGGAATTTTTGGGTGTAGGAACTTGATAAAATTAGCAGAAAAATTTCGACTTTGATTCTGATTTTCAAAATGCAATTTTTCTTCCTTTTTCCCATCTTTGAAGTTACTCATTTCCTCTGCACAGGGACAGAAGATAACTGTGTGTACTCAAAAGTTATGAAGTAGTTTCCAATAGGTTTTCACCTATATTTTTGTGAGTGATAGGCCCAGTTAAGCTGGTTCTAAGATCAGATATTTTTTAGTACTTGCTTGGTTTGCTGCACTTTTGGAAGGACTTCCTCTGAGTGATCCTTTCTTGGATGACCTCTCCATGCTGTCATTAAAACTTGGAAACTTTGGTCTTCTTGACAGTTAGTTCTGCATTCTCATTATGTTCATTCCTATTGTAAACATGCTAAAGTTGCTGCTGTTATTGCTTAGAATGGCTTTTTCCTCTGTTGTTTTGAAGTCTGGTAGAAATAGAAGTTAATCTTTAAGAGAGTGGGGCTGGAAAGGATTGGATGGCCCAGCTCGATGGGTCACGCCGTGTCTGTCTTTTCATTTGCCTCATAGATGATGTTCTGCTGACTTCAGCTGTTTTTTTGGAAGGCAGAAAAACAATTTGCTTTTCCTTCCCATAAAGTATAACCCTTTGTTTATCCTTGTGCTGCTGCAAGTTTCCAAAATGCAAAGACTTGCAAAGAAAAGAAAGGGAGGAAATAGCTCCTTTTTTTTAACGCTATTTTTCGTATCGGAGAGTAGAGTTTAGGACCGAGCTGAATTGTTGACCTTTGTGGAGTTTATTCTTAGAATTGGTTGATTTGTGTGTGGAGTCTGATTGACTGAGCCCAGTTCATGGGACAAACCACGGGCAGTGGGTTTGGGGAGGGCAGTCCCAGCTTTTCTAAGTAACTCTTCTGTTCAGTGATCAATTTTGGATTTGAAGAATTCTTCTTGCAGTTCTTCAATGGCTTCAGTTCACTGAAGTAATTGAGAACAGCTCCCTTTTCCAAGCAGGACTCGTTTTTTGCTATGAATTTCTAAGAGTCCTTTAGTTTTCTCCTGCAGGGATGTTACGAATTTGGGAAACTCAAGTCATTGGTTCTAAAGTCACTGTAGAGATTTACATGATGAGGGTTATCATCTGGCAACTTTTAGTGCTGTATTTTATACATAAAAGGGAAGGTAATAGAAAGGTTTGGGGGACCTGAATTCCTTTCCTGACCCAGATAAGAGCTGCCGAGGCAGAAGTCGGCATTAAAACCTCACTACTCCTGGTCTATAATGTCAGCGGAAGAAGACGTTTGTATTTACAACCCAGGGCTGTATTTACAACCTTTTTTTTGCTCGCTTTGTTCCTTAAGAGGCTCTGGCTACCCACATTTTATGCACTCCTGGAACGCAATAACAATTGTGGCATCATCTCTTCAGAATTCGTTTTCCTTCCTGAGATCAGGCTGGCGATAAGGCCTCACAAAACCCTCCGTGGGTTCTGCCTGAGATAGGCTTAACTGGATGAATTCATTCTCTCCTTCCCTTGCTTTCTGACCTTTCAAACAGCTCGCTGTGATCTTTGGAATTTTGCAATACCCTCAGTGCTCTGTGCTGGAAAATGAAATCCAGGCTTGTTTATCTCGGCGAGGCCTACGCAGGCCCAAGCCCGCATCCAAAGAGTTGTCAAATGTCCATTTAACCTTCCAGAAAGGTGCTAACACCTCCCACACACCTTCTCACTGCTTTGAGGTGTGGGAAATAAAACCTCTCCACTCCTGGAAGTTCTGCTGTGCTCAGGAAATGTTCTGGACTGTTCTGGAGCCTGCTGGAGCAGACGTGGATATGTGCGGAGATCGGGTTCTTTTCCCTGCCGTGGGTGCAGGGCAGTGTCAGAGTCTCAGATGAGAGATTCAGAAAATAGAAAGCTTCACTGGCACTGCCTGGGTTTGGGGTTTATTTTTTTTATTAGGATTTTAAGCAATACACTGAATAAAAGTTGTGTTGTATGTGCTCTGAAATTCAGTTTGTCTGCGCTCCTTCAGCCCGGGATACAGGAGCAGCTGCCCAGGGCTCCTTTAAATCAGACACACATGTCTGTACAGTCTTCAATATTTTGTTTCTTGGCCAATCAGTGAGAGGATTTAAATTGCTAAATTGACTGTATTAGCCTAAGAACTGATGAAAACTGAGATTAACCATTTGCTTGATAGCCTCCTCTTTCCCCCCATTCTTTTCTCCTTATTTTTTAATGTAAAAATGCATATTTTCAAATAGAAATTATTTGTTTTATTTATAAAAAATTTATTTTACTTAAATCATTTTATAAATATTTTTTAAATTATATTTTTTAAATTTTAAATTTTTTATATATGAAATGCTATTTAATATGATTCATTTTATGTCTTTCCATGTTTTCATTCACAGCTATTTTGTCTAACAGGTATTTTTATGTTTTAATACTCAGGAATTATTCTCTTTTCTATGCTCATTTTCATCCATATGTATAAATTTATTTTTAATGATAATATAAAGGTAATGGAAAGCAGGTGAACAGTGGAAACATTGGCACCAATTTTAAAGGGATTACGAATTTTCCCACAGTGTAAAGTAAAGTTTGTGCAAAAGTATATGGAGAGGCTAAGGGCTTGTATATAGAATTGTTAAAATCAAAAGCATTTTGAAAGGCTGAGGGTTTATATAGAATTACTAAAAATGAAACCAAGAGCACAATACATCCTTTCATACAGTAAAAATCTAGAAGAGGTTGAAGTGAGTGAACTGTTCACCAACAGAAAGTTGTCAATCAAATAAAATTAATTAAAATGTGAAGATACAAAACCAATCAAGTCAAACATCAATACTCCCTCACCCTAGAATGTCATTTTTGTATCAAAATGGCTTTAAAAATGCAAACATAAGGAGAAATGAATATTTACACATAATTAAATGTTCAAAATAGCTCATCTAACCGCAGCCTTATCTCTAGAAACAAAAATGCAAGCATCCACTGAGTGATATTAGCAACTGAAAGGCTTTTGTTTAGACTTCTTGTTTTCTTGGCAATAAATAAAATTCTTTGGAAGAAGTCATTAAGATATTTCTTAATGTTGCCTTTTCAAACTTTGCAGGCTGCTATCCTTGTCCAGGGCCAAACATGAATCCTATTGCTCTTGGAAGCCGTTGGCTTGCTTATGCAGAAAATAAGGTAAGGAAGGGTTTGATATAAAAAAATACTTCAAGATTCTGTATATATAGGGGGAAAAAGAAAAGAAAAGGTCCCAGGAAAAAGGTATGTGCAAAAGAAAGTCTGTAAGAGGAGTTGCATTAAAATGACAGTCCTAAGTATTTTAAAATATTAGCTTTTTACTCTGCACATTTGATTTAATCTCAATTTAAGGAACTTGGAAAGCAGAGAAGACAGCCATCAATGTGTGTTTTCAGTGAGATAACTCAATAATCAGCCCATTTTGTGCTTTAAAAGTTTAAAACATTTAATTTCAGACAGGTAATCAGAAGGTAGGCAGAAAAATACTTCCTAAATTCTGTTTGGGGAAACTGAGTCTGAACAGAGCCTGGGTTTGTCTTGTTTTAAACCCAGCAATGCTCTGTATAGCTTAGAAAATAGCATTAAATTGGCCACTTTTGAACATCTTTGAAAAAGTTAAGCTGCAAGAAAAAAATGAAAAATTTTAGACTTTTTTTTCTTCTTTTTAGAGACAAAGAAAATAGATTCCCAAGCAAAGAAATTATCATTGCTTTTACCCAGAGGAGTGGCTGTATATTTATAGCTTGAAGTGAAGCCTAAATTTGGCTCCTAATGCCTTATTTTTATTTCAAAGCAGATGTTTTTTCTCCCTTCCACCTGTGACTGGAGAAGCTGTTTCTAGAGCTGAGCCAGAAATTATCAGAGGCGAATTTTAGAAATCTATTTGCTGTTACACCTACTCCAGCACAGCTGATTTCTTCCCAAATTCAGGCCTGCCTTTCCTTTAGTGCCACACCTTGCTGGTGCTGGAAAACTTAACCCTGGTCAGCATGGGATTTAAAAAGTATTGCTGCCAAAATAGCAGCAAAATAATTGTATCACAAAGGGAATTTACATGGCTTGTGTGTTCCCAGGTAAATTCACTGTGGGCTTTCCCTAGTTTAGATATTTTTATTCAGATATTTAAATATAAGCAGGACAGAAAAGCCTGTAGAAACAAATACATTTTACAGTAATTTTAAATTTTATTTAGCTCAAATAGTTAAACAGGCAACATGTTCTGTGTGCAAGCAACAAATATCTAATTTTTTTTCTAATTTTGCAGAGAAGCACAGATTCTATTGTTACTTAGGGTTCAAAGGGAAAACCTACTTTTGTAGGGTGATGGCAGGTACAAGAGTCTTGTTTTGATTTATTGGTTTTGGAGGAAGGCAATAAAAAGCAAACCCCATATACATTCCTTTAATCTATTAAATGCAAAGTTTCAAACAACTCTTTTCCTTTGTCATTTCTTTGCTTACTCGTCATAAAAAGGAGGGGAAAGCCACACTCAGATTCTTAGAATGGCTGATATTTAATGTTACATATACATGGCTAAAGCTTTTGATTATATTTATTTAAATTTATTTGTGGTATTGCTGCCAGACCAAAAATCCCACCATTTCAAAGTTTATGAATTCTTAGTGAGTACTCATCTGGTAATTGAAAACTGGAGCGGGGGACGCGACAGTCTGGGTGGCACCCAGAAGATTATAAAAAGGGGTTAAGTGTCTCAGCAGGGCTTTTTGCTATTTGTAGGAAAAAACACACCACTGTACATGATAAATAAGAGCTCTGGTAATGGGTTATGGGTTTGTGTAGTTTAATAGTAGTGACTTGGTTGCTGTCTTTCTTCTTGTAGCTGATCCGATGCCATCAGTCCCGTGGTGGAGCCTGTGGAGACAACATTCAGTCTTACACTGCCACAGTCATTAGTGCTGCCAAAGTGAGTCCATCATCTGCCCTGGGAGAGCTGCTCGTGGAACATAATTATGAGGTTTCCCTGCTGAATTGGGCTGTGTGTCATCACCCCCCTCCCTTCCCAGAGAGGAGAGCACACTGAGAGCCCTGCAGGCAGCAGCACCGTGCCTGCCCTCCCCGTCCTGCAAATCTCTGACTAACTGTAGCTTTCCACAAAGTATTTCTGTTTCTGAGCTGATTTTTAAAAATTTCATTTATTACAAACAGCTATTTACATTAGAGGGAAGTGACAGTGGGATGGATTTGTATAATGGCTGTTCATAGTGGCACAAGTTTATACGATTAGAAATCAACATTGTGAATTATTAGTCTTTTAGCATCATGAAAAGTGACTTTACAAGTGCCTGGTGCTTTTTGGACTCCATCACACCCCCATTATACGTTTTGCTCTCTCTGAAGGGTGACAGCACAGTACTGGAGCTAATTAATTACCTTCTTTGAAGGTTAGAGCTTATTAATGACTGTTTACATATAGGTTCCATTGCCTCGTTTTCGTACTTCAGATGATGTTATAAAATCCCTTTGCTTTCAGAGAAATGTCTGGGGTTTTGTAGTATCAAAAGAATCCCATGGCTTGAAAAAATCTTAAACAAGACCGAGCACAACTTTTGTTTCACTGTCTCCCTCCCAGCTTTTTTCCTTGCTGCCACAACAATTGCTTTTTCTCACACACACACACAGAGTGAGTTTTGGCACCGTGGGGTGAACTCGGTGCTGATTACAAGCTTCCCTTGTAACCACCAGCCTTTTCATTTCTGATATGTGCAACAAAACAAACCTAATAATAGGAATGAAATGACAGCGTGGGACAGAAGGCTCAGTGGCACTGAGGAAAACAACAGTTAGGAGAAGCCACAGAGAGAGACACAGGGCAGGCCAGCTCATGTGAAAACAAAACAGAAAAACAAACAGAGTCCATCACAATCACAGTGTGGCCAGAGAAGGAGAAAAATCACAGCTTTTTACATTGTTGAGGGGAGCTGGAATTGCTCCTCTCCTGAGGTGATTTGCTGGGTCTCTGTGTACTTTCACCATCAGCACAGTTAAAGAGGTGTGGAGGGAAATCTTCCCAAATTACTTCAATCCCAACACCCTGAACATCTTTTTTTATAGCACAGATGAGTTTGAAAAACTGAGTGGCTTAGTGTGATCAGCCACAGTTTGGATCAGATGTGGCAAAATCCTGCAAACAGATCACTGTAGCTGATGGCCTTCCCTGCTGAGTAGTACTAGCCAGGGATCATAATCCAGAAATTCTGCTGTTAAGCTGAATTTATCACACTGAAGTAGTGCTATTGCATCATGTGAGTAGATACTGAAGATAAAATGTGTTTATAATCATAGGAAAGAAAAGATTGTTAGCCTCTGTACAGAGATAAACTCCTAGTGAGAGTTAGGAAAAGGGATAATCCCCAGGGCACGGGCTCTGTGCTGCTCTGTATTTGGACAGCACATTGCTCATGCTCCTGCCTGTTGGATGTTACTGTAATAGACAAGATTAATACTAATATAGTTTTAAATATTTGCATGATTTGACTCTTGAGGAGTGTCTCAGCCTTAGTGTATTAATTTGTTATCCATGAGCGCCCCACAGTAAATCTGCAATGTTTAATTTATTAATGATTTCAGTGAGTCTTGGCTTGCTGTCTAGCAGGTTTTCATCTCTGATAACTGCAGGGCTGACTGTCTTGCTGGCAAATAGATGCTCCATATATCTGTTGCTCTTTGTCCATTTCATTGCCTCACCATCAACTTCACTCCTTCCTTATTTAATTCTTCATGTATGAGCCTTTATTTATGCTGTTTTGTCCTATCAACTGCAGGGATTTGTAATTCCTTTGATTTGATTAGTGCAGGAGCAGCTTTTTGGGAAGTGGATATCCTTTTCTTTTCCCTGCACTGCTGCTTTTTGGTTCAGAAGTGGTTCCATTAAAGTTCTTCTTTTGCCAGGTTACCTTGGGTTACAGCCTTTTCTCTCGTTGGCTTCCAATTTTCTACTGAAGTGAAAGAACCTTCGTATGAAAGAGAAGGAAAGCTGAGAGCTTTCAGCAGGGTCACTGTGGAGAATTGCCTTTTAGATCCTCTCTAGAAGGTCTTGGTGGCAGCACTGAATATTTTCTGTAATGGTTTTCCCTTTGCTGACCTGGTGGGACCAGGGATTTGTCCTCAGCGGGAGCTGCTGCTCTTGGTGCAGCAAATAAATTTCCTCCTTAATCAGATAACTTCGGAGTTATGTGGGAAGGCTCCTGTTCACCAAAATCACCAAGGTCAAAGTTGGGACTGTGCTGGTGGCTTTCTGAGTGTTCATGTTCTAAATGCTCTGGTAGTTTCTGTCATTTGACCAAGCAGAAAATTTTGGGAAGCAGAAAATGTGTCAAGATTCGCATTTGGATTAATGATGAGTGCAGATAAAAATGGATGTGTTTGGAAAAATGGAAGTAACATTCCTTAGAGGTGTTGAAGAATGCACTCAGTGCATGTACACAGGAAAGTCCCTTTCATGGGATAAAGATTCTTTTCAGTCCAGTTGAACAAACAGAGTAGCATGGACACAGAATTTCTTTCAGAATAAACCCTATTATCCCTTTGTTCAAACTGAGTGTGAGGCTCAACCTCATTGTGTTTACACCCAAGGCAGATCTTTTTGATGTCTCTCTCTGCTTTCTATAGATTTTTCATTTGCAATCAAATAGATCATATAAAATGTATTTGAGAAACAGGAACAATATATTGTGTTGTCACTAAAAGGATGCAAGGCCTTTGTTGGAACAAAGCATCCTAACAGGCACTGAATGGTGCATTTTAATTCTTTCCATCTACTTAAAGTTGTACTTACTTTTCAATTAAGTGAGGTGTGAGGGCATACATCTATTTTAGTTAAATATATGTATTTCTTTATATTCAAATAAATGTGAACAGTCATATTTTGAAGTAGATAAAGGTACACATGAGCATATAAATAATGTGTGTTTCTGCACACTGTGGATCATTGGTTACAAAAGAAACTGGATCAAGTATTTTAATTTTATTTATCAGCAGACTTCACTGCTGGGTTCCCATCAGTGACAAAGGGACTGGGACAGTGCAAACTTGAACCCATTTCATTTAAAATGTATTTGCTCTGTCACATGTCTCACATCAAATTATAAACCAAGTCCTTCTCACCTCATAACTCCTTTGCTTGATTCCTTCTCCATATCTTTTAATCCTGTACTGGTAAAGTGATTTAGCAAAGGCTGCATCTGTTTTCTCTTGTTACCTGATAACTTCTTAATGAGGACTAACAGCTTATGTGAGAGCAAGGTCATTAGCCCTAATGGATGGAGGGGACAGCTGATATGGCATGGGAAAGGTTAAAGATTACCCCAGAAGTTTTTGCAAATATACACAACAGCACAGGGCAGTAAGTGCTGTAATGGTTCTGCACTGATATTTCTGAGCTAATGGCCTTGGCCACATCTCTGCACACCTCTCTCCCTGCTGCAGGCCCACGCTGCTCCCACACTGGTCATTTCCTTCTGGAGAGCTGTAAATTTATGTCTGGTACTTTGCCATCCCATTGCTCTCATTATAAATATTGAAGATATTTTCTAAAACAGGTCAGTTACAGTTTTTTGCCTTCTCCCTTGCCCAGGTATTTTGCCATGTAGCATTTTCTGCTTTCTCCTCCCTGCTTTATAAACTGAGAACGAATCATTTTCTAGGATTTTAACTGTTGGCCAAAAAACTGCCTTGTCAGTTTTTGCCAGGAGAGCTGGAATGCATCCCTGTGATGGCACTGGGGCTATTTTAGGTTTATTCCTCAGCTGTCAATATCTGCTTTATGTTACCTCTCCCAGCCTCCTGCGTTCGCCACTGTTAAAACCCGTTTTATTCTCCTCTGCCATAGCCGGGTATAAAAAGAAATAACAAGAAACAAATGGCAGGATATTACTAAAGACTTTAAACCCCCAAAGCCATTGCTGTGCTAAAGGCCTGGCTCGATTTTAAGTGGAAGTATCTCCATTAGCATTAATGGGGTGAGTCCATCAGCAGAGGCATCTCAGAGGTTAATCAGCCTTCCTGGCTGGCCATGGCCATCGATACCGTGTGGCGCCTGCTGCTGTTGGCCCTTCAGAGGCTTTCCTGACAACACACTAACAGACTTTGTGTAAGTCATTTCCCATGAATTATTAAAACAAACGTTTGGCTGCTAATTGATGAACACTAATGTGTTTTCTAATCACTGCAGTTTGAGATTTTAGCACTAAACAAAGCAGTTGCAATTGATTTGTGGCTGCTTCTTGGTTTCTGCCTGGGATCTGGACATTTTTTTCCTTTTCAATTTAGCAGGCAGCTTAGCTTGTCTTTTTAGTTAAGAATTGGCTTGTTACAGTGTCATTCCATTCTGATCTCTTTTGCTATTTCTTATTTATATTGCATAATAAATCTGTTCAATTCTTTACAGGCAAATAAGGCACAGACCTTGGTTCAAGGAGAAAATATTTAAACTTGTAGTTGGGCTTGTTTTTCTTTCAGTCTGCATCTCTCCTACTGTGTCTACTCTGCCTCTTTTCTCCAAATAAAATAAAGCAAAATAAAAATAATCTTCAGCATCTTTAGCTGCTAAAAGCTGGTGCAGTGAATATGTTTTCAAACCCATGTCTGGGAAACATGCAGAGCCTGGAAAGTCCCATTCCTTGAGCTGGGATGTGCCTGGGAGTTCCAGGACCTCGAGGGTGGCATTTTTAATTTTCCTGGATTTGAGTCTCATATTTAGCTTAATGCTTAATTACTGAGTAAAAAATGAGTGTGTCAGATGTAGCAAAAGAGAAATTCTTGGTCTCTTGCACTGTGCAGAAGACAAAACTCTGTCAGCTTTAGGGGCTGTTTGTATTTTGTGTGAGCAGTACCCTCCTCACACCCTTCGTGGCCTCATCTTTGATCCTTCTGACTATGCATGCTATGGGAGTAACTAAAATCAAAGTTAAAAAAAACCCCCAGCACTGGAATACTTAAAATACAAACACATTAAATTATTTGAACATTGAAATATTTCTTTTTTCAATAATGCTTTGGCATAATTGACTTCCAAAAGAAAGGTGAATTCTTCCATTTGCTAGGACGCCAAATTTTTTCAAGCTGTTCTGTTGCAGCTTTTTGCAGCTGATACACCACTCCTAAAAAATCCACTTCCAGAAAGAATCCAAGCTGAGCCCATAGCACAGCCCTAACCATCATTTGAAGGGCTTTTTTTTCTCCTTTTTTTGCAGACAATAAAGACTGGGCTGACAATGGTGGGGAAGGTGGTGACACAGCTGACGGGGACGCTGCCGTCGGGAGCCACCGAGGAGGAAATCCTGGCTCACAGCAACCTCCGCAGGAGTCCCCTGGTGCCTGGGATTGTCACCATCATCGACACTGAGACAGTGGCAGAGGGACAGGTAACGATGTGCACCCAGCCAGAGCCTGCATGGCCACCACAATCCCAGGGAAATCGTTTTTGTGCTGTTGGGAGTGAAAAATAAACCAGATTTTCACCGGGGCGGGAATTTTACAGACCCACAGAGCTGGGATAAAATCCTGTTTGGGACTGAAATGCAGCCAAAATATATATTGTCCTTTCAGCATATTTATGTGACACTTTGACAAGATCAAGTGTGAAGTGTCACATTTTGTCTCCCCAACACTTGTTCCTAATTGACGTTGATTGATGCTGATCAGTCCAAGTGGAGATGGAGTCTGATGATCTTTATTAATACAGAACGGGGCTGGAATGTGGGGTTGTTTGGGAATGGGGGGAATTGTTGAATTCCAGGTTAAAAAATGATGGGAGAAGTTGGGTGTGAAGTGTAAAAGTTATAATTTTATGTAAATCCCAAATGCAGTTGAGCACAATGCTGTTTTGTGAGGCATTTGCACTGTTTTATATTAATGGAGTAAATTTACTGTATATAATAATACACAGTGCAGTGCATCAGGAAGAATCATTTGTTACAAACTCCACACCATTATCAGACAATTTTTAAATTACTGGATTTTCCTGCCTTTATGACAGGCAAGATATCCATGTCTTTTTTTGTTTGTTTCTACCACTCATTTAATTTTGAAGTGGCTGGTCCTGGATTCTGTGTTTATGCAGAACTCCCACACACTTCATTATTCTGTAACTAGTCTGTGAGATTTTTTTTTTCTCATGGTCACATCTATTGAATTTAAAGCAAACAAACTTGAATTTTATTCTTGTTCTCCCCTATTTGTATGATGCTCATTGCACTTCAGTTAGTGAGGTATTAATGGCACATCAGAAGTCAAATATTTAGCTAAGTTTTTTTTTTTTTTTTTTCTTGACAGGAAAATAAAATCTTTTACTTGAAAAAAAACCAAAACAAATCAAAACTTTGTTATGATTGTTCCCTGAGAATTAATTTTGGAAGTATTTAGCCAAGCAATGTTGCATTGAAAGGGAATTGTTCATAAAGCAGTATACATTTTCTTCCAAAATTGAAATAAAAAGAGAACAGATAATGGAAAAAAAAAAAAACCCTAGGATCTTAGAGTCAGGTCTTGAAATAATTCTGTTGGCTGTTGGGATTTGTTTTTGTTTCCAGGAAAAAAAAATAATCCTTTGGCTCTTCATATACAACAAGGAAAGAAAAAGAAAGACAAATCTGACTTCATAAATTTCTGATGAAGCTGTTTAATGTGGTCATTATTTCTCCTGGTTGCTGTCTGTGCTTTGATTCTTCTGCGTAGGCCTAGGGAAAAAAAAAATGATAGATTTTAGGTTTTCAAGGCTTGTTATATATGATTTAGAGGTTTTATGAACTTGTCCTCTGACCCTAACAATAGTAGGGAGCTATCAAAGCCTAAAGGGCACTCCAGGAGAGGAGCTGTAAAAATGATAACGTTTGTCTTGTCCAAACCCTGCTGCTGTAACATAAATAAGCCATCAGCTCTAGGAAAATAAGTTTTGTCTTGAACCTCTAGGAAGTTTGGTATCCTGATTGTGTATTGCATTCATATTTTTGTGATCTGAAGTTTTTAAATGCTGTTAAATTATATAATTTGTTTCCAGTGCTGCAGTTTGCTTTCAGAAGTATATTTATTTCCAGGAAAAAAGAAAATAACCTTTCTTTTGTGTTGTTAGATTTTCATGGTGCAGGAGATTTTTTTAAACAATTTTTTCTTACTGAAACATCCCTCTGGCAAAAAGAAAGCTGATTAAAACTAAATAAATGCACTTTGTACGTGGTCATACCACACTGCCAGTACAGACCCTTCTGTGAGGGGTGTCCTGGGTGCTCTCAGGCCCTCTGAGTCTTTTCCTGTGCCTCCAGCTCTGTTTGCAGTGGAAATGTGAGTTTTTGTGAGGTTTTGTGCAGATGTGAGCTGGTAGATCCTGGTTTTGGCAGGGATCCCAAGGAGCCTGGCAGGGATGTGATGCTGGCAGGAGAATTCCTGCAAGGAATGCCAGTGTTTGTGCTGGCTGGGTTTGGGGCAGGATTCAGGGATGTATTTTAGCACCTCTGACCTCTCACTGAGCTCATGGTGGCTGCCCTGGGCTGCAGCAGACACTGCAGCATGGAGCTGATCCCATCTGCAAGCTCCTCATGTCCAGAATTTCTGACTTTGTTTACTCTGCTGTGGAAAATCAGTTTGCTGGGAGTGGTGACCTGAGCTCCATCATCACTTTGTGAGATGGAGGGGTGGTGGGGCAGGCTGATGATGCCCAGTCCTGCAAAGCAATCCTCTCTGTTCTAGGGTCACTGTTTTCAGTGGTTCTTCTAAAGCTGCTGGTTTCTAGAGTCACAGATTCACAAAATCAGTATGTTTGGAAAAGACCTGCAAGATCAAGTCCAGCCTTTGAATCCTGCCATGCCCATGAAACCAAACTGCCACATCTGCTCAGTTTTTTGAATCCTCCCAGGGATGGGGACTCCACTTTCCTGTGGGGGAACTCCTCTTCCAGTGCTGGAGCACTCTCAGTAAAAGGATTTTTCCTTGTTTTATCACCCCAGTTTTCAGATTCCTGAAGAGTTCTGAGTGGAATCAACAAACCCTTCTTGCTGGGGTGAGGTGCCTGATTTAGGATGTTCATGGCTGTGCCCATCAGATTCCTCCTCCACTCACTGAGAAACCCTGAATTTAAAATTCCAACCAGGTATTTTCTGGGCTAAATGAACCCTTGGGAAGCCCTGAATCCCATTCAGCAGGGGTTGGTGTGTGCTCACATGGGTTCCAGCCTTGTTACAGCTGAGGGCAATTTCAGAAGCAGGGAGGAATTATTTTCCTATCATCAGTGCCCTCCTAATATAAAATAAATACCTCACCTCCTTCAGGCCAATAAAGATTTCTATCACCTGCACAGCCTGACTAAGAATTTGGGTGTTGCAGTGAAAGATAGATTTTCCAAGTAATAAAATATACCTGTAAGATAAGACAGAGAAAAAACAAAACAAAACAAAACTGTTTTAAAAAGAGAAAGAAAATGTAAGACAACAGTAAGTCTAAGGCAGGCAAAGACATCATTTTGGAGGAGAAATAAGAACTTTTTTTCTAGTGGGGAAGCATTTTTTTTTTTTTACATAAATGTGACTAAAGTTTTGCAGATTAATGATCCAAGTACTTTTTCAGTTATTTCAGGCACAGCACAGAGGTTCTAAAGATGCACTGAGCTGTTCTGTGCATGTGTACAAATACAACAATTTCTGTGCCAGGAGGATGATCAAGGGACATGTTTTGGACACAAACCAGGAGGACTAACTGTATTTTTCGCTATTTTTTTATCATTTCTCCCTTTTCAAAGGCATTAAATATGAGGGATGTGAGAGGGAGCTCGATGTGTCTCATTCACTGCCCTGAATTGCCATGGCAGAGGGTGAAATGCAAACTCACCACTGAAAAAATTGTGAAAAATCCACAATTAAAGGCCAAAGCACTCTCCTAATGTAATCTTGCAGGATTAAATCTGCAGGGAAAATATTTTTAATAAGCCTTATGAATGTAGATACTGTGTAAACTCTCATCCCCAGCAGTTGTTTATGTGATAGCTCCTACTTTCAGAATTGGTGCTACTTTAAGAAAATTTGAATTATGAGGTAATTAAATAAATGCAGAGGAATGCAGAATTATTGACGTTGGCTGTCAGGAGATATTTGTAAAAGGAATAAAAATAATTATCGAGATGCCCAAGTAACTTTGTGGTAAACCAAAATATGTTAACAAGGTTGTGTGCTTGTTTAAACTTCCTACTAATGAAGTGTTAGCAAACTTTTCAGTTAGATGGAAGGACTATTTATTTGAATCCCTTAATTAGTTGAAATGGATAAACCTAAAGCTGTACAGATGTCCTCTTTTTCAGTAATTGGAATTAAACGTGTAAGACTTTATTGGCTTGGGTTTGAGAGAAAAATTATTTTCTTTCGACCTTTGTTTCTGTATTCTTAATTAATTCATCCACTGGGCCACCCACGTGCAGGCTGCAATAATGACCTTGCTCAAAAGTCACCAGTTTTGGGGCAGAATGTAAATCTGTTCAACATCTACCAGTTGGTTGACAGAGAAAGATGTGGCCAGTTCAAAATCCAAAGCTCGATGCTGGGTGCGATCGCCGGGGCTGTGACTGATGAAATCTCACCGTGCAGCTCATCCACAACTCAGCAATATTGGAGGGAATATTTTCAAAACAGCTCAGCAAAATAAGATAACATGTTGATCTATTTATGTTTTAAGATGTGATCAGGGCTTTTTTTTTTTTTTTTTCTGTTCCCTATTAAGTTTTTATTACATTAAAGAGGAATTTTCAGGAAAAAAGCAGCCGCAGTTTCCAAAGTTCATTTTCATTTGGTGAGGAGTTGATAGCAATTGAACCAAATCAAGATGCTTATCAGCAGCAGGAATTGTTGTGAAATTTTGGTCTGAAGCAAAAAGAAGCTCAAAGAGTGAAGCATATTCAATAATAAAACTTTAACTACAGACATAATTCCACTGGTCATTAACACCAGGGCTTTTATTTTAGGAGCGGCTTTGGCAAAGGCTGATGTGATGTCTTGATGCTCAGATATTTGGCCTCAATTTTCTTCACTTTTTATATCTCTGTGTATTACAGAAGAATTCTTTTTATATATAAATATAAAAAGAGCAACAAGATTCCCTCAGAGCATAATACTGTCTGCCTCACTTTTATTAAAGGAGATCTGGTTTTTGTCAAGAAGACATTTTTGTCTCAGATAAATGGTTCAGGCTGAGCGTGAGGCTGGTTTGAGTTTATGCTGGATTCTATTAAAAGGAGTGCAGTAGTTAATGCCACAGATCTATCACTTTTAGCCCCTTTCCACTGAAGTTTGACCTTGGCTGTAACTTGGGGGAGGCTCTTTGTGAATCAAACTCCAGCTCCAGCTCTTTAAAGCATTGGGGATCTCAAGTGTACAGCAAATATTTGTTATACAATATTCATATTTATAATTATTGCCAAACCTATTTGTTTTTATGATGATGGGATTATTCTTTTCTTAATTGTATTAAGAGTAGGACCTGCTTGATTAGATTTGGGTCCATTTTTATTTGTGTTACTTTCATGTTTTATTTAAAAACATGTCTCCACTGGGATAAGTGGTGTAATTTGCCTTTAAAGATTAAAATAATTAAAGTCATAATTACGAGTGGCTTCTGCTCAGCAGTACTGAAAATACCACAGAGGAAGGAAAATATGGCACAGGAGGAAAAAGCTCTGGCTGCAGTTATCCCCTGCCCTGGCAGCAAACACTGCTGGCTGGTAGTAAATGCAACACTGTGCCTCGGCTTTGTCTCCTCTTTTAGGGTGAGATAAAGATGATTTGATGAATCTTTGATAAACTTCAGAGTTCTGCTGTAACAGCTTTGGCTCAGCACATCCAGCCACGGGCTCTTTGGCTGGGCAGGTTTGGGGAAAATCCTGTTGTAGCTCTTGATAAAATATTTTTGGGCATCAGGAGCAGCTGAGGGCTCATCATGAGGAGTCTTGGTAGAAAAGTCTCAGCGTTGGTCTCTCCTTGGGAGCTCTGCAAGGAGGATCCTGCTGGAGCTCAGTGACTCTGATCACCAGAGCAATGCTGAGATTTCTGAACCTTTCTCAATGAGAGACTTTGGGAGGTTTCTTAGCAGAGTGGTTAGAGGCCACTACCTTGGAGAAGGAAGCCTGTTTTGGGAGGAAAAAAAATTGCAGCCTCGGGATTCCTGTGGGCTCTGCACTCTCTGGGAGGGAGAATGAGCTGTTTCCCTCGAGCTCCTGACAGCCCCTGCATGTGTTATTAGGGAAATTGTCCCTCTGTTTTGATTTCCAGGAAAAATTCCCAACTCTGCTGTTTCCAAGGGCACGGAACCCTCAGCTGGCTGGAGAGCTGGTGGTGCTGGTTTGATGCTCCTAAAGCACTGGGTGTTGTATCAGCATCATTTTGATTTCCTGAAGTTCTGTAAAAAAGGGAAAATCACGCTGGGATTTAAAGCTGTGCAAGCTCTGAACTGGGATGGGAGCCAGGCTTTGGTTTGGTGGCATCTTTGTGAGGGACATTTGGTTGATGATGGAGTTAAGTCCAATTCCTTGGATTTTCTTTTCATCCTTCCTTTGTAGTGTTGGAATTGTAAAAAATTATATTTGTTATCCCCAAGTGCAGTGCAGAAAAGCAGGGGGAGGACCTGACAAATCCTGAAGATTTCAATAGATTGGTGATTTGAAAAAAGCACTTTTATCTGTTCCTAAAAGATTTTTTTCTTCATGCTGATTTTAAAAAGAGGAAGAATATTTTTTCATCTTTCCATGCACAAGCAAGTGTTGTTTCCTTGTGTGTTCCCAAAGCCAGTTCTGTCTGTTCTGACACAGGCAGTGAGTGACACACATCAGGTGCTGAGAAAGGAGCCCTGAGCGTCACATTCCCCACTGCCCAAGATATCCAAATTTTTGAGTGATGAAGGTGCTTTTATGGTTGTTTTTTTTGGCTTTTATTTTGCTTTACTTGGTTGGTACAGGGGATGAACATACTTGGATTTGAATCTGCAAAGGGCAGTTTGCTGCACCAGAAAATCAGCTTTTATAGTGAAAGGGGGAGTTCTTTAAAAACTCATTTTGGAGTATTTTTTTTTCAAGAAGATATTTTTAAGCAGTAAATGACAAAAGAATTGAAAGCATGGGAGTAGTTAGCATCATATGCAAATAGAGATTTGGCCTTTTTTGATTTCTCAAGTTTTCTAAGTCTGTTTCTAAGTGTAAGGTGTTTTGCAGTTTTTGATATTGTAACTTTTTGCTTTGTATCATATTTCCAGAGGAAAAATATTTAAGGATCAGGTTGCCATCCAGTGCTCCTGCCTGTTGGACAGGGGTTTATGTTGCAGGGGTGATAACAGCAGTGCATTTATCATTTTTATTTTTTTCTCAAATAAAGCCATGTTGAATTAATCCTGTAGAAGAGGCTGCATATGGAATATCCTATATAACTGTTTCTAGCAATGATTTAGCTCCTGTTCTACCTACATATTTCTCACTGAATGTTTTTATTTAACAGGCTAGACCTGCAAAAAAAATATTTGTAAAGCTGGTTTATGGTGTTCATTTGTCATTATCATTTCTCTTTAATTAAAGCAAAATGCAGAGGCTGAGCCCAGCTCCCTGGGAGTGGGAGCAGTGAGAAATGATGGCTGGGAGTTCTGAGGTTCCCTGGCTGAGGGAGAGCTCTGCTCCTCTGCTAAGCCTTCTCAAGATCTCCAGCCCCTCTGCTTTCGTGGTTCTGGAAGGAGCAGGAACTGCTGACAGGGAGAGCAAAGCCATAATTGTGCTGGGAGGTGCCAGAGCTCCGGGCTCTGCCAGGCCCAGCCCCCTCCAGCCCCTGCTCCCAACACCGGCAGAGGATTCCTTGTTTTTTGAAATGGAAAAATATCTTCAAATTATTTTGATGTCTGTTTGGGATAGGAAGTATTAAAAACCTTGCAGATTGTTTTGGAAGAGGCAGACAAATTATTCAGGGTGGTTTTGCACTGTCTTGGTAAGAAGATGGTTTTTGCTCACCACAAAACTCCCTTTTTCAAGTCCTTTTCTGACTGATCTTTCTTTTGTTTTATTTAATTCAGCTTACCTTTTAGGTAAGCTTACCTTTTAGGATGAGGTAATGAAGGAATAAAATATTCCTACAGCTCTTGCATAGTTTTGTCCATACATCTTCTGGTTCTTTTCTATAAATCTACTAATATCTTTGCTTTTTATGCAGTTAAATACTAGATATTTTAGATAATTCTGTCCCTTTGTATGTCCTCACACTCAGCTTTGGTTTGACTGGGCCAGGAGTTTTATCAGCTTCAAATTTGCTTTTGTTTAAAACACCAAAGCTCATCCTTTGTCCCTTTCCCCAGAAGCTGCTGCACAACACAGATCTCAGTCCGGGTATTTCCTTTTCCACTGAATTTCCCTGTGCTGTGTAAACTCTCTGCTATATTTGAATTCCTTTTTTGTTCACAAGAAGGTATTTTATGAGGGCCTGATTTTTTGATAACAATGTTTGTAATAATAATTTTTGTAATAATGTTACCTCATATTGAGCGAGGCAGTTTCAAGTTGGAGAAAATTCACATTAACTGTGAATTCCACAGTGCAGCTGCTTCCATGCACGCTCCCAGCCCTTGGCATTCCTTGCATCCTTTGGAAATCCAGATCCTCAATTCCAGCACCACTGACAGCAGGATGGAAGCTGTGCTGTTCCCACCTGAGGGACTCCTGGAAAGCAAACCTGCTCTCTCTGGGATTTGATCTGGTCTTCCTCTTATTTGCCTTATGTACTTGGGATCAAAATACTGATTTATGTAAGGGTTAAATATTCCTTTTTCTTTCTAGGATGTCATTTTGTTATTGGAAACCTCAAGTGGAGCTTCCTGCACAGCACGGTGTAGTGAGCTCTTTTGCAGTCAGCAATAATTCATGGAGCAAAACAGGACTATTTTTCTATTTTCCCTAATTTGAACAGGATAAACAAATATGAAATCCAGGCATAAAGTGGATAATCCTTTCTGGTCATTAGAGCAGGTCTCCTGTCTCTGTATCTGAGAGAATTCCCAGGATTGTTGGTGTTCAGCTGACAGGCAGGTACACTGTGCACGTGAGCACCTGACCCAGCAGTGGCTGTGGCAGTGAGTGGGATTTTCCCTCTGCAGTGCTTTTCCCTCTGATCTGGGCTGTGTTCTGTCCCCAGGTGCTGGTGAGCGAGGACTCGGACAGCGATGGCATCGTGGCCCATTTCCCTGCTCATGAGAAGCCCATTTGCTGCATGGCCTTTAACCCCAGTGGTAAGAGAATTTTCTAGTTATTGGGATGGATGTAAACAAAAAGGCAGTAAATCCCATGGGAATGTGTCCCCTGGCTTTGGGGAGTTGCTGGTCCCACTGGGACACTGCAGGTGACCTGCTCTGAGGAGTGTTGGATGTGTAATTTGTATTTTCTGGAAATTTCAAACTTTAGCAACTCTTTTACTGTGGTAGGAGGGAGGAGATTCAGTCCCTCTTCCACTGCTGAGGAATTCCTGTCTGTTAGGATCCTGCCAGCCAGGTGCACACATGGTTGTCATCCTCAGGTACCCAGAGGATCAGCACATGGATTAAATTGTAGTCCTCCATGAATACAGAAATAAAATTGTTTCATTGGTTTTTAAAGCAACTTATTATTTATTTGCTAATTAAGAGTTTGTGATCTTACCCTCTCTTTTGAGTGAAATCAACTAAAATCTGAAAAGACTTGTAAGGAACTCCTCAAAAGTACCTGTTTCTCTCTTTCCTCTTTATAAATGAACAGTCACTGTGGGCAGCAGGGACAACTACAAACCTTGCAGTTGTATTAATTGATCTTATTAATCTGACAATTAACATTTCATTATCTGTAGATAAATAATGTTCTGGCTGATTGCAGCAGCACTCAGGGAAATGGTCAGGGAATCAACAGCTTCCAGTGCCTAAATTAACAATTTCTAAAATGCAGCAAATGCCATGAAGATGAGGAGGGTGAAGTCACATTTCAGAGAATAAAACTAAATGTCTGTCATTTATGTTTTCACTTTTGCTGACCAGTTGGTGTCATTCTGACACCCCATCTGTTGTGTCAGAACTCTTTAACAGTGCAGTGCAGTTCGCTGGGATTTCGTGACAGAAAAGCTGTATTCTCATCTGCCTGGATTTTCTTGGAAGGGAATTTTTTTTGTGGAGCTCTGTGCAGTGAACTGAGAATCCTCAGTTCCAGAACAGTCATTTTGCTTTGTGCTCTGGAAGAAGGATGATACCTAAAGTGGAGCAATGCTAATTAAATGAAATAAATAAGTGAAATAAATACAGCTGCATAAAGTAGAATGGTAAATAGATATTAATTAAATGCCTCCTTAAGAGAGTTTCTAGGATTGTGTAAATTTAAAAGGCAGCAGAATGTTTATGCAAAACCAAATTAACTTATTGTTATTTTTCAAAAAGAAGGATATTTTTGCAAATTTCTGGATATTTCTATTACGATCAAATTCTTTGGTTTGCTCAGGTAGTGGGATGACAATAACTTAGAGAGTGACACTTAGATCAAATGGTGTTTAATGGCAAAACACTTCTTTAAGTGATGTTATTTTTGGCTGCTTGCAGATGCTGTGTGAGATTTGCAGGAGGGATGGGGACAAACCAGCAGAGAACTCTTCCTCCAGTGAGAGCAGCACTTAGCCCAGGATTGTGAGCTCTTTATTTGACATCAAGGCAGGATTTTGTTTGAAGCCAGGGCTGTAACATCATCCCAGCTCATTCTCCAGTGATCATTGGCAATCAGGCTGAGCTCATTACAGAGAACAAAACAAGAGGTGGCTTTTGATTCTGTCCTTGGCTGCTGGCTCTGAAACCCCACTTTTACTCCTAATTCCAGGCAGTGTCTGCGTGGCTGCACCAGCAGGCAGTGCCTGCAGAGCTGTGCTGGGGAGGCAAACAGGGAGCACTGCTCTGATTCACTGAGAATTTTACTTTCTGGGGCTGATAAACCCTTTAATTCCATCATGTCTCAGTGCTCAGGTCTGAGTTTTGGAAGGATCCCTTTATGGATTTTTATTGTGTTAAAAACGAGCAGAATCCTCCCTTCATTTGGACAGATCAGAGGTTTAAAGGCCTTTATGAACTGTGATAATGAAAACCAACTTGTGTGTAAATGATCCACGTCTCCCCATACTACAGGAATTGTTATTTGTGCTTTTGACAGTAATTTTAAAGTCTACTGGGCTGCAGCTTTATTTCAGTCAATTGTCTTTACTTCACCACATTTAAAAGCAAAGTATAGGTGGTGTATTTGTGCTAAAGATGAGTTGCTAAATGCATTATTGTCTACACTTGGGCAAGTTCTCCACAGCCAGTGGACAGTCTGTTCTTTTAGCCCATAAAGTTTCTTCCTGCTGCCCCTGCAGAGGGGAGGAAGGGCCAGATCCTCTGGGCTCCCCAAGGAAGGTGTGTTTTGGGCAAGAGGCCTCGAGGGTGCAATGTGGGAATAAGTGGAACATGAAAACCTGTAAAGATGTTATTTTCACAATTTATAGATGATATAAAGTGTAGAGAAATCAGCCCTGAATTTTAGATATGATCAATAATTCTGGAGTCTTGGTGTTTGAGCATTGAGTTTGGTGTTGGAGGACACCAGGGCATCTTCATGTGGACACTGCTGCTCTTGCTGTGGAGTTCCTGTTTCCATGGGAGCCTCGAGTGATGCAGACCAGTAATGAATAATTTTGGAAGCTGGGCTGAGCTTCTGAGCCCACCAGAGCAGGGGATTGTGCTGGGATCCCAATTCCTGTGGGAATTGCTGCCGTGGTCAGTGCAGAGCCTGACCTGGACTTGGCCTCCTGGGCTCCAGATGGGATTTCCAGGAGCATCCATTCAAACATCTCCATCCCTTGTATCTGGTTTGGGAGGCAAGTTAAGTGTAGAAGTTTTCCTGTCTGTTCAAAGGTTGTTTAAATCATTCACTCCTGTTTTTGGAAGGTTTGTGCCTCGTTTCCCTGTCAGGCTGCACTGCCAAGAACTATATGTACAACAAACCCTGTGGGCAGCCAGGAAAGATGAGAATGATCCCGTTTGATTTTTTAGGGCTTCTGCTTCAATTTCCCATTTGTTAAGGCAAGTAAATAGCCTTAGAGCCTCTGAAAAGGACATTTTGTTACCTAAGCTTCCTGGTGGTCTTCTCCTGGGACAGCTTTTCCCAATAAAATCTTTTCTCTACACTCAGATGCAGCATAGAGGGGTTTTCCAGCTGCAGGACTCGATCCTGGCTTCTCACCCTTCTAAAGGGAGCAAAAGACACAATATTTTTCAATAAAAGCCCTTAAAACAAACTGAAAATACAATGATTAAAACATTTCTATAGCTATAGCTAAATCCTCACTCAGTTTGGGAGTAGGACCAGCTTTTAAATTGATGGGATGGGGCAGGTACATTCCAATTTTAGTGTCAAAGAGGAAAGTTTTCAAATAAGATTCTCAATTAGTAAACAGCTAAAAAATTGTTCTGGTTTATAAATATCTGGGGTTTTTTTCCTTTTAAATGTGGTAAATAAATGATCTGCTTTCCAGAAGTGTTGCTCCTGCCAGCTTGGCAGCTGAGAGCTGTGAAGTGCAAGACATTGAAAATTTAAAATAATTACGCTTCCTTGGCTACAAAAGAGATTTTCCACCCATTAATAACAAGAAAATTAATGTTGGGCCAGCAGTAAAACAGATTAAATTGTGTCCCCTTTGGGATGCCTGACTGCACCTTTAACAGACCTGAAATTGCTCTGATTATTTTAATGCTCTATATTGAAACGTGACGGTGGTCTTGAGTTAATGGTTAAAGAGGGTGAAATTGGAACATCTCTGCACAAGTTTTTTCCCATTGATCAGAGAAAGTGGGCAGGAAAACACTCCTGGAGAGTAAATCAAGCTGTAATTATTTAATGACAGAATAATTCTTCAGTTTTTCTGTTCATTTTCTTCTGGTTTTCAACTTGAATTATTGCCTTGGAAGACAAATGTGTTAAAATTAAGGCAGTTTGATGAGTTGCAGTTACAAAAGTTGTGTCCCTGTGTCCCATGTCACCAAAAGGAGGAATCCTTGATGATTGATGGCTTGATCAAGATTTGCATTTTGGGTTGGTTGTGAAGGAAGAGCTGTAGCCCTGGATTATTTTAGGAGTTATAAGAGTCATAGGGAGTTATTTATTCACAAAATAATATTTTATTTTGCTTGTCTTTCTTTTGACTTCTTGAGATTTTTTTAAATATTTACATTAAATCTTTACGTGCTTGCGTTTATTTTGCGGTGAATTTTGCTAAAATCAGAATTTCATTATTTAGTTAAGGTTTTTTTGAGACCCAGTTTTGTAACTACAGCACATGGTCCACTTGGGATTACCCAGGGGTTGAGCAGCTCTGATGTTTGGCTGTATTTTCACTTGCCTGGGAGAGGGTTTGAGTGGGTATAAATAAAGCTGCTGTTCCTGGGTTGGGCCAGATGCCTCAGAAAACCCTGGGCCATATAAACTTTGTCACATGGATGCAATTGCTCAGCTCAGTGGAAGAGGAATCCTGTCCCAGTGAGCCTGGGTGGTGGCAGTGCCAGCAGAAATCCATATGGACTGAACTAGGAGGTGCTCTAAGTCACTCTGGCTCCCCTGAGCGCTCTGAGCCTGTAACTTGGGAACTTCCAAAGCTCAGTACCAGCCTTCTGTGGGATCCAAGTTCAGATTTCCAAACTGAAGTGTGAGAGGTTCGTATTTTTCATCACTTTTTGGACAGGCAGTGAGTTGGTGCAGTGGCTGGGACTGGTCTCTCCGTGGCTGGGCATGGAGATCTGAGGGTTGCATTCCTAAATCCAGTCTGTCCATGGATC
Source organism: Urocynchramus pylzowi (assembly GCA_013397555.1). Taxonomy (NCBI): domain Eukaryota; kingdom Metazoa; phylum Chordata; class Aves; order Passeriformes; family Fringillidae; genus Urocynchramus; species Urocynchramus pylzowi. The sequence continues at coordinate 95,309 of VZRH01007402.1, forward strand.
CACATTTCCTCCACGCAGATGTGTGCCTGATTCCCAGCACTCGTGCCCTTGGTGTTTTGAAAAGAAAGCCAACACAGCTCGAAGGTGTCGAATCCTTCAGTGAGTGCTGGCAGAGTGGCACAGTTTGGGGAGGTGGAAAACCCTCAGAAAACTGAAGGGAAGCTCCTGGTGGAGCTCCAAGCCTCATTTGTAAGCATGCAATCAACAGCTCTGCAGTAAGGGAGGTGTTACAAATAGGGTGTGGTGGGGCTGCCCAGCTTTCCCAGCGCTCTCTAATTTGCCCCGGGGCTGGCAGGAGCTGAGGACTCGGTGTCCCATCAGCAGCTCCAGTCCCACCCTCAGGCCAGGCCTCATCAGCCAGAGGGGAGGAAGCTCTCGGATAAACACGGCGCAGCCTCAGCTCCCAATCGCTCCCGGCTTCCGCTTCCAGGCCCTATAATTAGAAGCCCTTCTTTTCCTTGTATTCCCAGTTGACGCAAATGCTTTTTGTGGCTTGGCACCTCATTTAGGGCGTGGGCTTAGTTTATGGCCAGGCCAGAGTCTGGTTTAGTCTTCTGATACTGCATAAATAGCTCTTAACCCGCAGTCTACATCTGTACTAGTTTTTCCTTTTATGCATATATTCCTCGTGTTTTTATTTCTATCCTGAAAGAAGCTGATTGTTTCCCCAAACAGAATGCAGGAAAAGTAGGAAGCTGTAAATTAGGGCAGGTTAAACAAAGCTTTGCTAATTTTTTCCCCCCATCTAGGATATCTGTTTCTTTGAAACTGGATTTTAATCATCTCTGTGGATTTAAAATAACCACACAGTAAAACAGTCATTAATTTAATCTGGCTGCACCCTCATACTGTGGATAAGCAAAATCAGAATTTTGCAATGAGATATATACTAAATGAAGGCTGGTTTACACATAAATTTCCACTGGGTCCTGTGTACGCAAGATTTCCAATGGATTTCAGCTGTTATCTGTTAAACAGGGATTAATGCCAGTTGGAAAAATAAGCAGGAAATCCTCAAGAATTATTCACTTTTCATCTCTGATTATTCACCCATGAAGTACTTCATAAGAGAAAACATTGGGACTGAACTTAGCATGGCTTTAACCTGTATTTCCATCTAAACAACTTTTTGGGAAAACTGTCACAAGGCATCTTAAGAAGCTTGAGTTGAAGTTTCCTGCACTTGAAAGTGAAAGTGAGGTAGGACCAGGATTCCTGCTCGTGTTTCTCCGCTAGGATTAGGAATTCCTGCTGGGATGCTGCAGGGAGATGGAGAGAGAAACAAAATGGCTGAGCTGTGATAATGGAAAACTGGGATTCTTCAGTGTGAAGTAATGAGAGCTGGAAAATCCCACCACAAGCCCCAGCCCAGTGTTCTGAAACATGGGTGATTTATTGTTTGAATAACAGGGGCGAGGAAGAGATTTCAAAATGCTGTTTTATAAATACACGTTCTTTCCCATCTGTGGTGTTGTACTTGGGACCTCCGTGTTGATACAAGTCCTGCCAGAATATATTTGTACTTCAAATGCAAATGTGGGTGTGAAAGGGCCTCCTTTAACTTACTGAAAAAGAGTCTCTAATACAAGTGAAGGGCCTGTTTTCTCTGGGCTTTCATCTAATAAATGCATTTATTCCAAACGGGACAGGCAGCAGGAGTTTAGATTAGACACAAATTGCCAAATCAGCTACCACTCATCTTTCTATTTTTAAATCAATTCCTTTCCAGCCACAAATGTATTATCTTTCACCTCTGTACTCCTTCAAGTTAGCAAAAACAGAGAAAAGAAACCCCAGACCAAACCCAGAAAACCCAAAGGCAAAGCACACATGGAACCAAGAGCTGGGAGCATCATCTGGAGCTGCTCAGAGCTTCAGGTAGATGAGTGAATGTCACTGCTGTGGCTCATCCAGGGTGTCACCGAAGGCACAAACAGGGACCACCATGAGTTCTGGGGACTTGTGTGCCACAGGTTTTGGTGTTTGTGCCCAAAGTGAGCCCTTCTCTGCCTGAAGACAGCACTGTAGGGTTGGGAGGAAGCCTGTGAGGAGCAGGGGGGATGATACCCTCCCTGCGCCGCCCGCAGACACCTGCGGCTCTCGCCAGCGCTGGAAACCAGATCCTGCTGAGCTGAACACCCGTGGATTGCATGGATAACACAGGACGGTGATCCCGGTGTTTTCACTGGCTTGGGATCACTACACAGCATTTTGTCTCCAGTTCCAGACAGATTTTTGGCAGATTTAGGGGGTTTTTTACCATCTTCCGTGCACTGTGCTGGGATCCACACAAAGAGCATTCTGCTGTGATCTCTGGGTGCACTTAGCCCTGGGTCTGTATTTATAAAAGACTTCTCAAGCCTTGGGGGAGGAAAAAAAATCTGTTTGCAGAGCTTGTCTGCTCAGTATTCAGACAAGTCTTATGGATCCATCTCCTCCAGCTTCTCCTTCTCCAAAGGTCCTTTCCATCGGGAATAAGAGAGAGCACAAAAGGACCCAAAGCATCTCCACATCTATATAAAGCTGTCTAATGCATGAGGAGAGACAAACATGGGAATAGAGAAGATAAATTCTTACTGGGTTGAATTAGATCTTTTGGAATATCCTCGCTCCAGTAACAGCAGCAGCCTAATTCCGGCACACAAACCCCTCTTTGCTTCCAGCTTTCTCTGCTGGAAATGCTATATATTATTGAGGACCGCACACTTCACTAGAAGGGAAGTGTAGTTTGTGATGTTGCAGAACAGAATTAATGCAAATTGTGTGCATAATCCCACACGAAAGGCTTGGCTGCCTTGCACCAGAGCAACTTGAGCTGTATTTCCTATCAACACAGTCACTACAAATCAAGGAAATTGCCAGTTAAGCCAACATTAACATCCAGACCAACCTCAGCTCACATGCCTTACCGCCCAAACATAATACCCCAGCGCTCTCCCGGATTTCTCAGCTCCATAACAAACTCCCTTTCATTTCTAACACTCGGGGCCGGAGGAACAGCCGGGAACAGTAAAAGTGTGTCTGCTGGAGGGAATCTTGCTGAGCTCAGATGTGAGATGGTGCGTTTGTGCGAGCTGCAGGAAATGCCTGGGTGCAGCGTGGGTGGCCGGGCCGGGCCTGGCCCTGCCAGCCTCAGTGGTCAAGCTGAGGGGAAGCTTGGAGGCAGTTTTGTCTCCGAGAGCAATTTGGATTTTGTACCTTGCTGCTGGTGGGCCTCAGCGCCTTGGAATTGCGTGTTTGCCTTCACAGGATCCTTCTTTCAGAGGTTTTGGAGAAGCTGAGGTGTGCCCTGTTGGTGCCACACAGGCTCTGAGGGTGCCCCGTTGCCCTGGGAGGGGTTTCAGGACTTTGGGCCCACAGGGCCAAGCCTTCAACCTCTGTGGCCAAAGAAATTTTCTTTCTGGGCCTAAGGGACCAGGAAGAAAAGAGAAATTTTTCTGTCTGGGCCTAAAGGACCAGGAAGAAAAGACAGAAATTTTTCTGTCTGGGCCTAAAGGACCCAATCTCTTGGATTCCAGGATTGCCATGGAGGGAGAGCACTCAGGATACCAATCTAGTGATGAAATAGTGATCATGTAGAAAAGCTAATCACACTTAATTTTTACTCATTTTTACTCTGCTGCTTGGCACGCTTTTTACAGTTTAATACTGTAATTTTCCAAGTGTTGTAAGATAGGAAATCAGTGATAATGTGTGAGAGGTTTTAAATGTGTGCTGTTGGTATCTGGGGCAGCAGAGGGAAAAGCAATTTCTGGTGTCACCTGTAAATAAATGAAGGCAATGGACACTCATTTATGGCAGAAATAAGATAATCATTTATGCTCTGAATAAGTGTCATGTAAAATGGGGACTAAGTTCTCTGTTCTCTTCCTGCAGGATAAAAGATTTCAGTTTTGCTTTGTGTGGAGAAATGTTGCAACAGACCTGAGTGGGAGTTCCTGGTTTTACTTTAATAGATGGTTACCTTGAAAATTATTTAGAATGTCACTATTAAACTACTAAAATCACTTTGTACTTGATGTTAACTAAATGTCAGTTAACATGATAACGTATTACATTTCATTAATAACAGAAAAATAAATCTGTAGTTTGTTACTGTAATCCTAAGTTCTGCCATGATGCTGTATTTTCCTTGTATGTACAAAAATACTTAATTTTTTGTATAAATGGGTATAAATTTATGGCAAATTGACTTCAAATATCTTTGTAAATGTTCAAAACTGGGTTATGGGCTGAGACATTGTGAGATAAAAAAGTAAATAGCAACTGTAAGTTACTGTGGTTCTGCTGATCTAATTGAATCATTTCAGTACCTCCACCAGTGACCTGTTTTCAATGAACCTGGTACCTCATTTAGTGTTTCATTTGAAAGCTCTCAGCTCTGCTTTTCACCAATAAATCAGACAGTTTCTTTCATTTATAAGGAAGATGCTTCTTCAGGATTGTTTTGGTATGGGCTGTTTTGGCTGGATTTCGATAATCTCTTCTTCCAAAAATTGTCATTGTGGAGACATCAATCTTTTTTAGACTGGCTCTTGCCCAGGGAAGAGCATTTTGGGGTTTTGCTGTAACATTCATCACTTCAATGCTTCATATTGGTCACACAGTTCTCAGATTTAGTTGGAATATTCAGATTTTTCAGATGTTTTTATAGATTTGTGTTGTAATACTATCTTAATATATTAATACTTAAGTAGTAGTACTGTGAATATGATTTCAGTTGAAGTCCTGATTCATTTTTATGAGGTGAATCCCTTTCAATTCAGTAATTTTCTGTGTTTTCTTCTGTTTCCAAACCCCAAATGTAAGCCACACTCAGTGTTTTTTAGACAGACACTTTAAGCCTCTTCTTTTGCCGTGATTAATCTTTTGTGCTTTTGTGTGTCTTTTTTTACCCAGGGATGTTGCTGGTCACCACTGACACATTAGGCCATGATTTCCATGTCTTCCAAATCCTGACACATCCTTGGTCATCATCGCAAAGTGCCGTCCATCACTTGTACACACTTCACAGGGGAGAGACCGAAGCCAAAGTAAGTTAAACTCTTTGCTGAAGAATAATCCCCAGACACCTTATACATTCTGTGTATGTTGGCACTTTAATGTTTGTTTCAGCACACAAAGAGCCTTTCTTGTGCTCCAGCCACAGAAGGGATAAGAGCAGAGCGTTTAACCTGGACAATAATAAATTCTTGCCCTTTGCAATGAGGTGCTGTCAGATTTATTCAGATCTGGCACTGCCTCCAAAGAGCCCCGATTATTGGCTGTGTTTGCACTTAACCTTTTCTCATGTAACATGTTCAACATTTGTCTCGTGCCCGTGAAGCAACTGTCAGCGTTTGCTTGACTCTGGTGGTAAAAGCCACAGACAGACAATTAAAGAGTTGAAAGGAGGAGTTAATCTAAAGGCTGTGATTAATTTTTCTTTGCACAGTGGGGGAACCTGCAGAGACTCCCCAGTTTAACTTCCCTGTTGAAAAAATCCCCCTCTCAGAGATGGAGGACTAAGTTAGGATATTATCCAAGGGTGGAGAAGTCTGGAATTGTATTTTAAGCAATGCTCAGTGAAGTGATTTGCTGTGAGGAGGGGAAAAGGGATCTGCTCTCACTGGCAGGGCTGTGGCTGTGGCAGCAGCGAGTCCTTCACGGCAGAGCCTCACCTTTGGAGCACTGAGGAACTGCTGAGGAACCTGCTTTAAATACAGGAATAAAAATGTCACCACAGGGTAAGAAATGAGTATTGCACTTGCTGATGCAATTACACACAGGAAGCACAGACTTGTGACAGCCTGGCAGAAGTAAAGCACTGTGACAGGGACAGCCTGGGGCTCTGTGATTATGACCCTGGCACTGGGAGCTCGGCTGGTTCTGGTACCTGATTACAGTTCCTTCAAATCTTTTTTTCCCTGGGAGTTGAGCAGTTTCTTGCCATACCTTTGTAACAAGTGGAATGTGAAAGGTCTGTTGAATGTAGGAGTGGTTGATCAAGTTTTGATCTGGGTGAATTTACATTTCTGGTAGTTTAAATACTCTAAAGCTTTCCTGCTACCATTCTGGAAAAGTGGAATTGCTGTTACATGCAATGGTTTACTATAAGAAGGAATAACCAATCTGGCAAGTGAGAGGGAATTAGGAAAAACTGTTCATTTGGGATAATATATATAGTACTAACAAGTAGTTTTTATAAATATTACAAAGAGCAGTGAGATCTGTGTGTATACACATACTTTGCCATCTACTTGGGCATGTTCTATAATGTGTTTAATGTTTTAGAGTTATTTTTGTTCTCCCTTCATACAAAGGCTCAATATTGAAACCCAAAGCACAGGACTTCAGTCATGAGGAGCAAAGATGTTCTTCTGGTTTTTACAGCTGATAAACTTGTTTTCAAGGCACACACTGGAAACCAAACAGAGCATGTTTTAGAGAAGAAACCCTTATTGATACATGTTTTTTTGGGATATAGTATTAGCATCTCTGTGAAAGCGTTGCATTAAAATTCTCAGAATCAACATAGTAAAATTTTTTCCTCGTTTGCCACACAGTTTTCATTTGGGATGTGAACAGTATAGCTTTTGGAATGGCATAAAATGGAGAAAATTCTTACCAGTCTGAGGTGTGTTGGTGGATTTCACAACTCCCTGGATAATTAAACAATATTGCATTGGTACCTGTGATTCTCAACACACATAGTTTGAAATACTTATATAATATGAGGGATTGTTTTACTTTTTTCTTTTGGAATAACAGCACTTGTAGCTGTTCAATGAGAGGAGAGTTTGCTGGTGCTGCTCTTTTGTTGTGTAAATTTCATGTATGAGAAGCATTAGACAAGAATTTTGGAGACTGTTCAATATAAAACTCTCAGTGCAGCCCACACTGGAAGCCTCTGTACCTCCTGTCTCGTTAGAACAGTATTTATACATTGCTACCAGACCTTTCCCTTTTTTCTTTTTTTTTCCCCTGGTTTAAAACTAACTGTGAATCAAGGCCAATGGTCTTAAAGGTCACCTTCTGTACTGGAGCTATAAAAAGTTCTAATTTGTGTTGATGGACATGAGTGATTATCAGTGTCAGAATTTGTTTAGCTAGTACCCATTATAAATCGTTTAAACATCATCGTTATGGCCATGTTATATGTGGGATTTTAATGTCCCTGCTGAAATCAGCTCTGCTTTTGTATGTGAGATTTTGGCTGACAGAGCTTCACCCCACTTTTCCCAAAATCTCCTTTTTGTGACTCAGGTGAAGATGGGGTGGGATGGAAGAAGGATCTCTGCCTCAGAAGGGAATTGTGAAGACAATGACCATGGCAGAACATGAAGATAATTCACTGAGTCCCAAGGTCACAGCGTTCAAAGTCACTGTTCTGCAAACACAGACAGAAGTCCCTGTTTGTTGTACCAGATTAAGATCTTTTAGCCTTTGAGTGCCACTTGAGCTTTAGATTTTATATTTTTTCCCTTAAGAGGGCAAAGAGCAGCACTGAGTAACACCAGGAAGGTCCATTGCAAGGGCTGGTTGTATTTTACTGAGTCAGAGAGAGAACTGAACCTCTCAGAGGACCTGTGCTTGCACAGTTTGGCTGTAAAAAGGAGAAATGTGCACATGTATGTGCTGCACATTTTGGTTAAGGATACATTTTCTTGTCCTCCAGCTCTTGCATTGTGAGGCAACACTTACTGCACTCATATTTTTACCCAAGAGCATTCTGGAAGGTTTTTAATGAAGGCATAGCATGTTCTGAACTGAGGAAGCTCATTTACTTGCAGATGAAAGTTAGCCCGTCACCTGATGATCCTTTCTCTTTGATCTGAAATTGTAAACAGCAAAAACAAAATCCCTGAAAACAGCATTATCTCAGCCTAGGACAAATAAACGTAACGATAGCATCAGCTGGCTGCTGGCCAGCTCCTCTGTAATCCTTTACTCTGTCAGACTTTTGTTATTCCCACTCCCAAACTGCAGCTAGAACTGACTTCAGTTGGAGAAGGTAAACAGGGAATGATAAAAACATTCCAGCCTGGCTGCCGTGGAGCACGCTGATGTGATGCTTTTCCAGGGAATGCACAAATGTTTCAGTGATGTGAGTCCACAGAGATTGTTCAAGGTTGTGTCATGCCCTGTGCCCAGGTAGTGAAACATTGGAATAACTTCCAGATATTGGATGTGCATCTCCATGGCCATGAGAAATTCCTTCCTGTCTGTGACATGTTCATAGTTGTAGTTACTGAAATAGACTCTGTAAGAGACTAGGAAGACTTTCTTATTTCTAGGAAAGAAGCTGGGGATGGGCTTGAAACAATCAAGACTGGTTTGGGGAAGTTGATGGGTGTCAGATGAGAGCTGACAAGAAGCTGCTGCAGTCAGAAGTAGCTTGGCTGCCCTGGGGAGATGGAGCCCTGAGCAGCGTTTGCAGGCGCAGTCACTAATAGAGAGCTCAGCTCTGGTTAAAGGCCCCACGTGAATCTCTCACTGTGCCCACATTCTGCCCTTGCTTTTACACAGAACTGCAATCAGTGTTGAGGACTTGGGGAGACACAGTTGGGTCTGTGTGGGTCTGATAAATCATATTGTGTAGACCATGATTTTATTATTTTTTCATTTATGTTTGTTGCTACATCATTTCCTTAATTTTCTCAGCCAAAAAAATTCACATACAGACCAGTTTTCTAATTTATTTTGACCCTTACCTCCTCAGGACTGCTGCTCTTTCTCATTGCTTAATGATACTGGTTTTTTCTTTCTGCCATCTCTCTGCACAGCATAATTCAATACTTGAGTCCTGTGCTTCAAATCAGGGTGTTTTTTCTCTGTGACACAGCACAGTGATCATGAACAGGTCACGTTCCTGTTGCAGCACTGCTGGTCCTGCTCTTCAGGTTTAATTAAATGCAGTAAAATGCACAAGAATATACAGATTGCACCTGGTGTAACTCCACACGACTGACAGAGAGGTGGTAGGAAGGAAAAAAAGAGTGCTAGGGAGATCAAAATGTGGTTTATTTCTGATCATTATTATTGAAATCCAAGGTTCAGCATTGTGAGGTTGGTTTTCTAGCTGTTATGTGATTTACCTGGACACAGTCCTGTGCCAGGTGCTCTGGGCTGACCCTGTTTGAGCAGGGAGGTTGGACCAGATGAGCCTCTGTGGCCCCTTCCATCCCACCCCATCCTGTGATCCTGTGATTCTGTAATATCAGAAATTATTTTTTGATCTGTACAGTATTGAAAGCTGATCCTCAGTGGAGCTGTTGACATGTGCAGTGTCCTTGGAGGACTCTGTATATTAAATTACCTGACTGTGTCACTCAGGGCAGGCTCTGAGTGGTAGCTACATTTTAATACAGTTTTCTGGAGGATTTTACATCATAATGTTCAAAACACAGGGAAATAGAGAAGTGGAAGTTATAAAGAAGCATAGAAGAGTAATTGGAAGGAAACAGGAGAAGATAGGAGGCACATTGACCTTTTGGAGGATGTCCAGAGGAGGCCACCAAAATGTTCAGAGGGCTGGAGCTCCTCTCATATGAGGAAAGGCTAAGAGAATGGGAATTGTTTAGCATGGAAAAGAGGAGGCTTTGGAGTGGTGTATTTGCAGCCTTCCAGTACCTGAAGGGAACCTGCAAGAAAGATGGCGAGAGTCCAGGACTGAAAAGAATTTGAAAACATCTTACGGGTTCCCAAATTAAACAAAATCTCAGGTCTGTAATTCCCTTCACTGGTCCAGACAGAAGAGGATAGATAAAATTTTAAAATACAGACGTGAGTATTAAATGTGACATTGACCTTGAGCTATAGAATAAACTTTGCATCGTGAGGGATCTGGTGTACTTTATTAACATATATCTGTAAACACTATGGGGTCTTGATTGATCTTTGGTATCTAAACATTACATCATAATTAACAACAAATCCAGAAATATATTATAAATACATGAAATAATAGTACATTAACCTAAAGAACAGCAATAAACTGCAATGCTTAGCATAAACTTGAAAACCACTAATGGGCCACTGTGCAGTTTGTTTATACTCCGAGCAGTCAAGAACTCGGCATAATGTACAGGAACGTGGTGAGGAACAGCACGGCCCAGGGCATAATTTATAGGGCTTTAGTCATGGACACAGCTGATTTTTGAAGTTGTTTCTGAGACTGCCACAATGAGCATTGTCCTTTCAGCCTGGTCCATGCCTTCTTCCAGTTCTCCTGGAGAGTTATGGGCTCCTTCACGTTGCACAGATAGATTTGTGCTGGTTTGCTGTGAGCATATTGAATTCATGCCCTTGGAATTGGAAATATTCTCTGAATCACCTCCTTGGACTGGCTGTGGTTCTGCTGCTCCTCCTGTATCTGTGAAAGACAAACGAGGCCGTGTATGAGACCAGTGAGCAATAGGTGAATCACGTGGAGCAGCAGCTTCCAAAATACTCCTTGCCACTGCTGAGCAGGGTTTCATAGCTCTGTTCCTGTAAATCTTAATTCATTGCACGCTCTTCTGTCAATGCTTTTTTCCATGTTATTGCTGAGCATCAGAACCCTTCTGCCTTTGTGGTTTCAGCCATGCTTTAGGCAGCCATGGCCACGATGCCCGCTCTGACTGCAGCCAGTGTTTGCGAGCACTTTTTTAAAGAGAGCATTTGGGATTACGGAGTTCCACACTTTCTTCCTGTAGATCAGGAATACTTTTTTTCTGTGTAATGTTTACACTGAGGGAAAAAAAACATCCTGTAGTGATTGTTTCCTAGTTTCTTGGCTGGGGTTGTCATTTGCCAGGGCTGTTGTGTGTAGTTTTTGAAAGAACATAACCCTCAGGGTGCCAACTGGAAACTGAGTACTAAAGTAGAAACACACAGTTTTGTTGCATGCTACAGTGAGATGGAATTTTTTCTCTGTCATCTCATGGTTCTGTTGTAACTGAAAGTGGCAGTTTCTACACAGTTCATGTGTTTGGTTTTGACCAGGAGAATTTGCCACTTTAACAGCAAGTACTGAAATACTCTTGGTGCCATCATTTTCCCTGACTCCATGGCCTTTGGGGTTTTTTTGGAGCCCTTATTAATCCCTGTGGGGTCTCTAATCCCTTCTAAGCACTCTGTTAAGGTGAAACACTTTGTAAGCAAACTCTGCTCCGAGTGCTGCACTGCAGGTCAGTCAGAGCTGAATCCTGGAAGTGCCAAAGCTGTCAGGTTTGGGGAGCTCGCTGAGCTGCCTCGTTGGTGGCTCGTTTGGGGATGTCACCAGGACTGAAAGGAGCAGGTGTGTAGCGCTGGGTTTAGTTTATCTCGGTAATGTTGATGAAGCATTTTGTGTTGTGACAGTCTGTCAGTCAAATATCTCGTCACAAGTCACCAGACTTAAATCCTTTTTTATCTCCGAGGCTTCAGGGCTCAGATGGAAACTTGCACTTCGAAGAATACTTTGCTGCTTTTGTCTGGAATAGCTGGAGTGCATTTCTGGAATATTTGTCAAGATTTTATCAGTGTTTTCTCCAATTTGAGTACCTAGTGTATTGTAAAACAGGCTTCAGTGAAATCTTAAAGAATTTTATTTAGTTTATGCTGTTTAATAATATAATGAAAACTAATCCTTCATCTATATGTTTGTTTGCCGTGGTAAATCCCACTTGTGTCCATAGTTCCTTTTAGTCAGCTTTTACCTTTAAAAACATTTTTGGAAGAATTGTTTCGGGACTTTTTTTTCTCTATGATAAATCATTTTAACTTCGACTACTTGTTTTCTTGAGTTGTCTGCCAGGACGGGCTTGGAAACAAACTTTAATCTCTCTTTTAAAGCATTCCTTCAGGAACAAGAATTTGCTTTCCATCAAAGCGTTGTGTAAAGCACACTTGAAAGAGAATTAAATCCTTCTGGACTTCGTATCTGAGATCTATGCAAGGAGTAACCGTAGTGGAAAATGTTTAACTGTATTTTTATATTTGCTTCAAAACTGACCATTTTAAGCTAAAATAAGACTTGTGCCAGTATTTGTCAAAATCAGGCCCAGTGGTGAGATCTCTCTCTTTCTTTTCATTCCTCCCTTTTCCCGTTTTTGGACAATCTCTAAAGATTAAACAAGCAAATACAAAACATGTAATTGAAACAATTTCCCAGCTCTTTTTAGAACAAAATTTTGTTTGAAAACTACATCAAGATCTTGTGGCTTTCTGCAGCACTTTGCATCGTGGTTTGTTTTCATAATCTCAGAATATTTTGAAAAATATGCAAAATTTGAGCTGTGAATTACAGTGTATATACTCAATGCTAAGTTCATTGATAAATGCACCAAAATTCAAGTTATTGCCTAAATGTGAGGGGTTTTTTTTCCCATTTCCAGTTCAGATTTGCATTTGAGACATGACCCCTGTGTTGGAGGTGTGCATATTGGTGGTTGGTGGCTTCATTCTCCTGTCACCCCTTTTTTCCAGGTGCAGGATATCTCCTTCAGCCACGACTGCCGCTGGGTGGTGGTCAGCACACTCCGAGGCACTTCCCACGTCTTCCCCATCAATCCCTACGGAGGCCAGCCCTGTGTCAGGACTCACATGTCCCCACGGGTGGTCAATCGCATGAGCCGCTTCCAGAAGAGCGCGGGGCTGGAGGAGATCGAGCAGGAGCTGACGTCGAAGCAGGGCGGACGCTGTAGCCCCGTGCCCGGCCTGTCCAGCAGCCCCTCTGGCTCTCCTCTCCATGGTAAATCCACTTCCTTCCTTGCTTGCTGTCATGAGGATAATGGGAATTTCATAAAATGAGGCTCTGTAGATACTGTGCAAAAATATGTGATGTAAGCAGATACTGCAGGAATGAGCCAAGGTGGAAACACTTCAGAAAAATTCTAGTTTTGCAGCTTGCTTTAAGTAAATGATGCTATCACAGGTGTCTTAATAATTTCTACTCAAAGCTGAAAGGTTGGGGGTCTTTAGGTTTCAAGTTTTGTTTCTATGTAGCACACAGTCAGTAAACTGGTCTGTATTCTGAATCTGATTCTGTATCTGAATCAAAGAATTTTATTGCTTAAAATTCTCTTTGCTCGTTGGCCCTGATGGTCACAAAGCACATCTGGATATCTACAGTAAATACTGTTCAAGGAGAGATGTGGGAACAAGGCAGTGGGAAGCTGGTGGCACAGATTTGTGTCTGCTTTTTGTGTGTGTGTGAACAATGTGACAAATAATGTGTAAAGGTAAAGAGATCTGTAAGAATTGATCTGTCCATCCTATTCCTGTGGTGGATGTGCCTTGGAGAAACTCGAACGATGTGAAGGGGAGCTTCACAAAATGTTCAAAAATTACCAATGTCACAGCTTTTCCAGTTTATCTTTCCTTTCAGCCTTCCTCTTTCATGAGGTCTGTGCTAGAAGCTGTTTTGTTTGCATTCAGGATTTGCTGCATCCTTATGCCTCCTTTCTGTTGAGAGTAAGTCACAAGTTCCATGGAAATGAAAGTTTGAATAGCAGTTTGTTTGGGGTAGCCACCCTTTTGCAGTCTGAGAGTATTAAAAATGGCCAGGAACAGTCCCTGTTCCCTAATTATGAGTAGGATTAGGAGCTCTTGTGAAAGCCCAACTATGTGCTGGGCTTTCTGCTATAGAGAGAACCTTTGTGGGATTTCTGAATCAAAGGAACTGTTTTATGACTTGGTGATTATTAAGAGAACCAGACTTGTCTCAGAACAACCCTCTCTATTTTGCCTTGCTTTGGACTTCTCTGAACAAAGGTTTGTGCGTGGCTGTTCTGGAGCCATCCTCTTCTGCCTGGAGCCACTGGAAGGCACCCAAAACGTGCTCTGAACTTTCTTCCTCTTTGGACACAGTTGTGTATCTACCATTCCACTTCCTCTCATCTCTGTACAGCAGCTCAGCCTGAAACAGGCTGGGGAGTGCTCCAAAGGTTTGCTATGGCACATCCAACTACTTGTAACTGTGAACATCATGGAGAGGAGAGGAAGGAACTGTCAATTTGTGTGGCTATCACCCAGCCAATTCTATTTTCTGTCAAGGGAAATTGCAGTAAGTTGTTGCCTTTACAATACTCTGAGGTACATTTGAAGTTTTGAATAGATTTGATGCTTTTTAAAAAGAAGAAGCAGCAGTTTCAGGATGCTCAGTGGTGGAGGTAGGAGACAGGTCTGCATGGACAAGTCACTGAGAGAGAGGCAGCAGCTTTTAGGGGAGTGTCTCAAGAGTTCTGGGGCTTCAGCTTCTGATTTATTATCTTTCTGTCTTGAAAGATAATAAATCAGATTTCTTTCAAGATCTCTGTGCAGTCATCACTGCTTGAAAATTAGCTCTGTTTAAACAAACAGCTCCACTGGAAGTGTGCACATGGGTGCTGAGAATTAAGGCAGGAAGGTAACTTTGATTCCTGGAGGACTTCACACAGATTGTGCTCATCACTTCCGCAGTGCAGAAGTTGGACACGTGCTATGATTGTGTGTTGCTGACTTGCAAAACTTCATATGAACGTTTTTCCATGAGAAATTTGTGGGGATTGTGTAGAGGAGTTAGCACAGATGTCTTAAAAAAAAATTAGGAAATGAAAATATAATAGTTGTGTTTGAAAGAGTCCATTTGGTAAAATACTGTAATATTTTCAGTAATTTTATTGCTGCTTTTTCATTTCAGTTATGTTTGAGTTCCCTTGGTTGAAAGTAGGCAGGATATTGAACCCCTATTCTAAGCTTTTTATAAAAAGCCATTTATCATCAATTTGTAAAAGACCCCTGAAGTTCCGAACGACTTTCGGCAGAGGGATTGTGTGTGTGTGTGTGTGTGTGTGGCAGCAGGATTAGTCAGAGACCGATGATTATTTTAATTTGTGAGCTAAGATGTGTTTACTCAGATTGTAACAGCTCCTTACCATATTATAATGTTAAATTATTGTTGTTTGGAGGAGTCGCGGCAGTCTGGTGACAGAAGTGTAAACGAGTACTCGAAACAGAAAAGAGCAGTTCTGGGTTTAATTCTCTGCTTTACTTCTAAATTGCTCTGCAACCCTTGGTGATTTTATTTAGCTGATTTTGTCTGTCAGCTCTCTGCTGTGTGACAACAGTAATAATCTCTGTGTTGCCCGCGTGTGGAATGACTTCAATTTTGCAGCTTTCTTCAAGAAGAATGACTGTTATGTTCCTTAATCACCCCTCTAAGTGCAGACGATTATAATGGAAATAAAGCTAGAGACCATGTCCTGGAGAGCACCATTGCTCTGGGACAAGGTGTTGATTAAGTGACTGATTCAGAGGAGATTGTGGCAAACTGGAGGATTTTTCTGTGTGGAGTCACGTCATCACGATTTTCCTTCTACATCTTTTCCAATTTTCAGTAAACCCTACATTAAAAAACTGCTTTTAATCTTTCCTTTTGCTTAGCAATTGTAACTTATTGATAGTAACTTGTGATTAGCTTTTGTTCTCGTAAATATTTTCAGAGCTTGGGCTCTGTCGTATTTTTCTCACTTGTTTTTTTCCTCCTAGTTTCAAAATGAAACTGTTTGCTGTGTATATAGTAGCAAGGCAATCTATTTACATTGTGTTGGAGCACCCTAGGACTGTTTACCCACACAATGTCAGCCTTTGCTGGGGGTAGGGATGATTTCATTTCCAAATGAATCATTGTTTGGCTTTGTTCTTTCCAGCAGAATGAAGTAAACTGTTAAATAGAAGATGATAAAGAGATATTTCCTTTGCACCTTGTATAGCCGACAGAGATTTTGTTTGGGCTGTTCTGTCTGTTAATGCAGCAGGGTTGTATTTTTGTCATTCCCTTGGATTGCCAGAGTGTGTTGTCAGGAATATCTGAGTTATGTCGGGATCCTTTTATGGGCTTTTACTATTATAAGACTATTACAACATCAGTTGGTTGTTGGGGTGAACATTAGGGTAAAGTATGGCCTTATGTGACCATTTTACTTGTATAAAATTGGGTTTAGGGTCCTTACCTGTCTTACAGGTATTCTGTGATGATTAAGGGATGAGTTGTTAGAGCAGAGCAATGTCCTTGGTGTTGCAAACTTCTCCGTGTTCTCTTCAGGACACATGTGAATAACAAGGAGAATTTAGATGTAAAAATGTAATGCTTTACTTGGAGGGTTGAAAACTACACATAGCTCCAATTATTTTAATCCTGCAAAATAAAATTTACAGAATGTTATTAATTCTTGCACCACCAGTAAGTGAAATAAAGTCTGTGTAGCTCTGCTCGCTCGGTTTTCTCTGCTGTTGGCTGCAGGAGTTTCCAGCACCAGAAGAAATAATAATCCAGTAAGTTAACATTGGATCTACAGATACACATCCACACCTACTAAAAATATTCCATAATAATATGATACTCTTTGAATTTGCCTTGCATTTCATTGGGGATTGAAGTATTTATTTATTTGCCAAAAAGCTGTTCATAGTACGCCGTGGTTCTGTTTCAGATTTAATACCGATACTGAGAGGGAGTATATAAATTTAGAATTATTAAAAAACCATGTTGTTCTCGATACAGTGCATTCAGTACTGCATTTATCTCTTTATAAATATTTTAGTATGGCACATTTTTCATCGCAAAATCTTTTCTAAGTTTAAGAATCAAAAGGTTTTCTCTTGCTTTTCCTACATTTTTCTCAATTGCAACATGATTAAAATCCAAGCGTAAAACTGGAAGTTTGATAAACATGCAGCCTGAGATGCTTCACATATTTTCACATTACTTTTCACTATTTCCCAGAGTGAAACTCCTTTTACTAGAAGAATTCTTATGGGAAAGCAGAGTTGAAAGGACTGACATCATCAGCCCTTCCTGAAAAACAGATTGGTTTCCTTTAAGTAACACTCACTTAAGAAACCACCTATTTAGAGAGAGGCAGACAAAAATAGTTTCAAAGAAAATTAGCTGTATAATAACTTAAAGCCCTGGAGGGCAGTTCCTTCACAAAACACCGTGAAGACGAGCTGACAACGGTTCTTGGAAAACTCTATATTAACTTTAATTTTTCTCTTTGTAGCGTCTCACGATAGAAACAGTTTGCGCGGAAACAGCAGAGCAAGCTGCAACATCGGCCCGCATTGTTTTATCGTGCTTTTAACATTCCTATTTGTGTCACTGACGTGTTTCTCAACAGCGTCACACTCGGCTCCTTTTTAATTTAAGCGTCATTTCAAATAATTTCAAATAATTCCTTTTGCAGCTCCGTTTCTTAGCGCAGATTTCGCCCCGGACGCGCCGCCCGCGCCGGCTCCCTCAGCGCTCCCGTCTCACCCTCGCGGCCTGCAGGGGGCGCCCTCTCCCCGGCCATGGCGCCTCAGGCGGGGCCGGCCCTGAGGGGGGACCTGGCGTGGAACCGCCGTAACACGGTCAAATGGTGGCGATGAGGATAAACCCTCTCTTTTTCACTAATACAGGCACTGAGCTGCTCGTATAGGCACCATAAATATTTATTTATTTGCCAGTATAAACCTTCCACATTTTCTGTGGTGCCTGAAGCATTGAGCGATTCTCTTCACACCTTCACTTGAAGTTTCTCTTCACGGTTTTAAGGCAGTTGAGAAAAAAGACAAAATTAATTTACCTGGTGGGAATTTTCTGCTCGTGACTTTTAGAGACCATTCTGTGATTCTGTGATGATTCTTTCTTTCTTAAGCAGTCCTGGTGGTGGCGATGGAAGGTCTCATGTGTAGGACTGGGAGAAGAGGTGGGAAGAGCTGGAATCACCAGTTTGGGAAGTGGCCAGCAGCTTACTGGGGTTAAGGAAGCTGTGTTTGCTATGTTTTAGCTGCCTTTTTCCCCCCCTCCTTTTTTTTTGGTAATGGGTAGAGAATCAGTGGAGTGAAAGAAGTGAGTGGTGTATTTTGGATCGTTTCTGAAGTGGAAGGAAAAGATCCATTCCCTTCAGATAAGTAGGGAAGTAGACTGATAAATTCTGTCACAGGGGAAGTTCATGTCTGTACATCAAGTGTTTCTGAAGCAGGTTTTTGTAAACAGCATAGATCGAAGACTGGGACATGTTTACGTTGATATTTGAAAGAGAAGTTTCAAATATTCCAGATAGATTGAGAATTGAAGGAGACGGACATCAGAAGGGAATTGCAGCTCTGGGGATAGGGAGTTTAAAAATCTATGACTGAGTGATTTAACACAGCAAATGCTGTAGCAGTGGTCAGAGCAAACTGTTTGGGAGAGGTTGTGGGTAGACAGACAGAGGGGAAATAATCAGCAGTGCACAGGAGACCGTGATGGCAGAGATGGATCATGAGGTGAAGGGAGAGGGGAAGGCAGAGAGGAGTGGGATTACCACAGATGTGAGCGTCCCACTGAAGTTTTCCTGTCAAGATGGATGATTTCAGGCTTGGTAACATCAAATAGAAGGAAATTTTGAGAGGGTCAAGTGCTGATGTGTCAGAGTCAGGTACTGAGGGAGTCCACGGAGTGGTAACTGGAATTTTAAGTGTTTATCTGAAAAAGACTTACTGAATGACAGTTTTTTCAATTGTTCCTTTGAT
Source organism: Urocynchramus pylzowi (assembly GCA_013397555.1). Classification (NCBI taxonomy): domain Eukaryota; kingdom Metazoa; phylum Chordata; class Aves; order Passeriformes; family Fringillidae; genus Urocynchramus; species Urocynchramus pylzowi. Next base: position 113,789 of record VZRH01007402.1, read on the forward strand.
TACTCCCTCTTAGTTTACTGTAAACCCGTGTTTTTCCATCCGCAAATCTCCCCAGCTAACCAGGTACATAAAAGACAGGCTAGTGCATTTCCTTTTTGTACACTGCAAGTAGTAATGACATCCTGCAGCTGATGCAGTACTTTGATCGGGTTTTGCAGTTGCCAATTGGAAATTGATAAATAATGATATTAATGATCTGTGAGAAGGAAAATGCTTGACTTAACATTTTCTTAGTCCCTCAGTTCAGAGGGTTAGGTACACTTGTGTACAGCTGAAATGAGTGTGATCAGCATAAAAGCCATCACTAGGATTGAGATTTGGAGTAACAGCGCAGCTGAAAAGAGTTGATCACTGAAGGAGTGACGCAGGAAAGATTCTCTGCATGGTTCATGGCCAAAGCACAAAGGGGAAAGGCTGGAATTAGGTCAGGAGAAGAGTGGTCTAGCACAGGGGAGACACTGCAGTCCAGACATTTGTTGGTGGGTCAAGGAATGTAAGTGGTTCAAGGGAGCTGCCATCAGTGAAATGACAGAAAGTAGCTTTGCTCACCTGATACAAGCCTGTAATATGTTGGATCAGAAGGTGAGAAAGTAGAATCTAGAGTTTTTCAAGAGACCGTATCAGCTGAAGGAGGCGGTTCAAGTATGGAGGGTGTTGCATGACAAGGGAGGTTTGGCATGAGGGAAGGTGAAAGCATGTGAAGCTCCGTGTAAGTAACCAGTGAGGGGAAGGAATGGGGCAAGAGCTGGTGGGAACAATCATTTTATCTGATGGACATGCTGAGTTCAAGCCCAAACACCTTCTGCTTCCCCTGGCAGTGGGTATTCTGGGAATCCAGGGCTGCTCCCTGTTGTCTGCAGCCTGAATCAAACTCCGTGTCTATATGATTGGTGATGGATTATGCAGTAAATGGGTGTTGCCGTTGCTGCCCTCTTTTTTTTTTCCAGTTTATTATTCTTAAGTAAGGCATTTAATCAACTGTGCATCTTTGGTAGCCTGAAAAATGTAAACACTTTATGGAAAGAAACGTAAGCATTAAGATTAGAAATAAAATATACTTCTATCTTTTAAAAGGTTTATCTTTACCCTTAAATATGCTGATTGAGCTTATTCTTTTTCGCTTAGCCCTTGTGGGCTGTTAAAATCGGTTGCTTTTTCCCATCTCAAGGAAATGCATCTTTGACACTTCTCATGACCTGAGTCACGATGCTGTCACAGAGCCAGAAAACATCCTCAACGGTCATGGGTAAAAGAGCAGAGCTGCCAAGGGTGTGTGGTGGGTGCAAGAGGGACAGATTGCTTCAGTTCCTATCCTATGGGTGTTTCAGACAAGCCATTTATTATAATTACCCATGGATATTATTATCAAGTTCTCAAATGCAGTGGTTCTCAAGGCACTTTTTTTTTTTCCACATAACTTGGGATAAATCTTGTGTATTCAACCAGGATTGAATTCAGATGCTAAAATATTTGTTCTTATGGTTGCAACCGGAGGGAGAATAAGGCAGGGATGGAAAGGTGAGGATAAAAAAACCACAGATGTATTAACATGTAGTTTATCATAAAAATAAATTTTAGTTAGCTCAGCCCTTTGGGTAAGGGGCTGCCATTAAACTTTCCCTATCTCCTCACCAAACACATTTGCACACAGAGATGTCCTTCAGAAATTCCCAGCCCAGTTCATTTTGCAGTTTCTATGACCAGCGGATGAGTTTTTCTGATTGTGCTGTCTCAGTACAAAAAACATTAAGCCCATAAAGATAATTTTATTCTGTATCATTTGGAAGAGAAGTCTGAGACACCGAAATTTTCCAAAGTTTACAATGCTGAAGCATCTTAGAGTCGTTCTGAAAGAAGTCTTTGAATTGAAATCTGTGCTGATCTGCTTTATGATGGATGGACATGACGAGGGGCAGCAATAGTGCATTCTTGTTTTCTCAAGCGCTTCATCATTCACCAGCAGACAGTGTTAGCAAAATTCCCATGTGCAAGAAATCGGAGCAACAGAGCCTCTCCCCAGCGCCCGCAGGCTGCCTGCACGATAACCTCATTAGTGCAGTGTTAGTCTGAGCTCAGAGAGTCCTGTCCTCTCAAGAGTTTGCAAACTGCAGTCCAGACCTGTGGTAGCCACAGCCTCTGGCCCAGAGCTGGCTTACAGCCACATGGTGGGGAGGATGGCACTGCTCGTTCGTGCTTGCTTGCAACATACTCTGCAGTTACACCTGTAGTAGTTATAAGAAACTAATCTTGCACTCTTCCCATCTGTGGAGAGCTGAAAGTGCAAGATCTGTTTCAAAGAGGATGGACTTAGCCCTGGCCTTTGCTGGAGATGACCCAGCAAAGGGTGGCCAGTTTGGCTGTTTTGGCTGGTAACACCATCTGGAACAGCCCAGCTGAAAGCGTTGCTGCTGCTGCCTGCACAAAGCCTGAAGCCAACAGCTGGCAAACCAGTTTGGTTGGGTTTATTTCGAGTTTTGTCCATACATGGACTTGAGTCTTGCACAAACAATATTTTTAGTTAAATAAGTCCTGAAGGATAATTATTATGCCAGACTTGAGTGCGTGATGGTGAAGGGGTTGTTCTCTGAAGAAATCCGTCTTTGTCCAGGTAGAGGCACAGGCAGCAAAGGGGTCATGGGAGTTCCTTCTCTGCTGAGCACAAGAGGAGATTATTGGGTATCAGTGAGTGGGACACTTCATAACAGAGAGACAAAGTTCCTGAAACTGAAGATAGTAGAAAAACTCCAGAAGGAGGAAGGGACTTTTATGAGGCCATGTTCAGATTTTGAGTGGATGTTGCTGAAGTTCAAGGAGCTCGGGTGAGAGGGCAGGGGACTCTGTCCCAGCAGTGACCGAGACACTTGGGCTGGCGCTTGCGCATCTTTGCTGAGCACTCTGACTTGGGAGCTGTCACCATCACATGCCTTGCCTGGATGCAAACAGAGAGCAAGCTCTGCCTTCTTAGGGTGACCGTGAGATTTAGTGCAGCTGTGTTTCCAAAGGTTCCATATCAAACGGATTTAAATGTTACAAAAACAACCGGCTGCATTATTTTCTCCCATCCATTCCAATGGAAGCAAGTTAGTGATAGGTTTAGCTCTGAGTAGCTGTATGATATGTGTACAGGAGCTAAGACATAATATTCCTTCTTTAATGGGTCTAATTGTACTGGAAATATTGAGGGTTAGGGTGTGAAATGAGTTTAAATTTGATAGAACACAATTCAAGGAAATGGCAATGTAACTTTAATTGAGAGGCGATCGTTAACTAAAATAATTCGTTTCCTGACTTTTTCTAGGAAAATGTCTAACATTCTACAAAAGAAAGATAACACATGTTGGGCTGAATAAAACAAAACATGAAAGCAAAAGCCCACTTTGGCAGTAATTAGAGCTCGTGGTGCTGGGTGTGTTTCCCGGGCCGTTACTGAGTTTGTCCGTCAGGCTCTCCCAAGGACTCCGTGAGCCAGCATTGCTTCCGCTGGGTTCTCTGCTCGGGTCACAAGGCAGCGTTTCTCACCAGGGCGCTGCTGTTTCCTCTTCCGACTGTAGTAGATTACAGATTATACTGGAACATGTCTGAGGAAAGGTCAGAAACGAGGGTGAAAGTCTTGGAACTGAAGCTGGGAAGCTTTCCATTCTCATCCGGGAAACTTTTTGTGTTGAATAAAAAGCAAAGCAAAATAAACCACCACATCCATGACACTTCTGTTTTTCCTGCCATTTTTTGCCTACCAGTTAGAGAGGATTTTATTTCCCTTGCATTATACAATTAGGGAATGTTTAGCTGAGGAATCCTCAGTGTTACACTAAACAGAAATAATGGCCAAACATGGTTCATTTTCCTGTAACTTGGCCTCCACATGATTGCATAGCCTGGAGTTACTGCATTTTTATTTACCAAATTATAGATGTTTATATGTAGTGTTAATGTCAGTAGACTTCGTGGTACCCTTTGAAATGGAGTCTGTTAAATACTGGAAGATATAAAAGCTAATCAAGTAGGGTTTGAATTTTAATGGCACTGCATTACTAAGCTTTTTGTATTGGAGTAATGGAAGAAAAATGGAAAAAATCAACATAGAAGCATTTTATTGTAAGGCTGAGAGGTGCTTGATACCACTTTGGTTTTTCAAATAAAGTGTATAGAGAAGCTAAAATCCTTCTGATCATTACTTTCCTACCAGAAGAAGTTGTCTGGGCCAAGTCTTTTGCTCACTGACAGTTTACACCAAAGAAAATACTGCAGCACTTGGAGACATGTCATACACATGCAGAAATTTAACTGGTAAAAGGGTTTAATTTCAGTTTGTTGATAAGTTGGTGTTTGCATCCCTTAGGCGTGAGGGTTTTTGGTTTTAAGCTTGGCTGTGATTTAGGAGTCTCATTTCCATGCACAGATGAGATCTGTGGTACTGATAGATTCAAACTCAGTTGAAATCAGATAAGAAGTTATTTGGTTGCATTAACGTGGTTCTGTGCATGGACTAAAGAGCAGAGTAACAGGGCCTTCCTCCACATCATTCTTTCAGGATCCTATGAAGTCTTTTTGCCTCACTGTGTTGCTGCTGAATGCAATCCTTGGGGCTGGGGAATGTCCCTGCCAAGCTGCATTTGGATGTATAATTGTGTCATTAGTAGTGCCAAAAATCAGGGTGTTTCTCCTCCTCTCTACTAATGTCAGATGATCTCTGACAGCAGTGCCCTCAAGTGCTCTGCTCAAACACTGACCAATTTGAAATCTGGCCTGAATTCATCAAGGCTCTTAGTTGATCAGAAGAGGACACGTAACTGTATTAATTGCTTTCAGTTGATTGATTGCTTTTTGAACGGCGTTACAAGCTTGCAAGTCTTGAATGGTTTCCCCTTGATGTAGCTTTCCTTTCTTATCCAAAAATGCAGTTTGAAAACTTAAAAAAGTGTTATTTGATCAAATGTTTTAATCTTATATTCAGGCTTAAAGAGTAACTTGCAGATTTAACATTTGAGGTTTGTGGAGAGCTGAGGGTGTCTCTGCCCAGGGGTTGAGGAGGGAAGTGATGCCGTGGGACCCTGAGCCTGTCCGGCCATACCTGAGAGCTGCTCCTGATGGCTTTTCCACAGATGTCCAGCTTTGTCAAAAGCCACTAAATCTTGTGAAGTTTATTTTCCTTATAGCATCTGTATTTTATAATGGTGCTTTTAATTTGTTTTTTCTTTGTCTGCTGGGATTTCTTTGTCCGGCACTTGCAGGCCTCCCTTTTTTCCTCGGTGGAAGTGAGTCTGTCAGTGATGGCCGGTTTGGGAATACAGCTCGGCCCGGCGGCCGCTCCCTCCCTCTGACAACAAAGCCCATTGTTGTTTTCTTTCTTCACTTTTATCCTCAGCTTAATCCATTTCTCCTTTGAGTGTCAGTGGAATAAAACGTCTGGAAAAGAGTGGCTCAGGTTTTGGGGGAATGCGATGGTGGTGGTTTCGCAGACTCTCAGCAAACAGGTCCAAAACCAACGGATTGGGTTTTCCGTGTCTCAGTAGGCAATGTTTGCCCAACGTAAGGCTGCACTTGCAAATAAACTTGTCAGACTCCAGAGCCATGGCATCCTCAGCTTTTTGGAAGTCCCTTAGTAAAATCAGTAAGAGATTTAGCAGCCTAGACTGGCTTTAATATATCCCATGCACAGTTCTGATATGAAAATCTCCTCTCTGGCAGCCCATGGAAAGACAAGTACTTGACCCCATGCCTTGCACAGGGTCCTGAGGGCTCTGAGTGATTGCCAAGGGAAAGTGCCTCCTTGCTTGGGATGCTCCACTGGAAATGATCCTTGAGAGGACACGTTTGCCCTGAAATTGTGATGGTGATGATTGATTGCAATAAAAGCATTCCTGGGGTAGTCTGTAGGATGAGATCTGTGTGTGTCAGTCTCCAACCATTTACAGTTAAATGCACTGTCCACATGTCAGGAGGTAACTTGAGTTCAGCATTCTGCTGGATGAAAAATACTGGATATTTCTACCCGACTTAAACTTTGGCTTATTTGTTGCTTGTCCTTTGACAGTGAATCAACAACGGCTTGAGCTGTAGAAATAATGTTGATGCTCGACTGCATTCTTTGTGCTCTTTTGGCCCAATATGACTGCCCTGTGCACACACAACTCCTGTTTGCTGCAGGAGTTTCCTACTTGGAAGGGCTGGAGGAATGGAAGGGTAATTTTTGGGATTCCTGAATGGGTACAGCAGCACAGCAGAGAATTAGGGGGTTTTCTTTAACCTTAATCGTCCCCACCATCTTAATACTATTGTAGTCAGATTTACAAGAACAACTTTCCTGTCAAAAATGATTTCTCTCCTATTTGCAGCATTCCAACTTTTAATTTTTGACTAGTATCACTTTTAATTACAATTTTTGCAGTGAAGCAACTGACTGTTGCAGCAGAAAATGCAGGTTGGCAGGCAATGGTTATTGTGACATATGTTTGGTATTTACAGCTTTTCCATTTGTCACAGCAGAATTTTTTTAGCATGTTTGTGCTGCGAAGTGCTGTGCATTTTGAGGTCTGGTTTAGTTAATTTTTTATTGAGGTTTGTATACATCAGATTTAGCTATACTTCCAAATACATAGTTACAAATTAAATGCTTGACCTCCTGATGTTTTTTGGATTCTTTCTCAAAGAAGAATCATCTTATATTTTAGTCCCTTTCAGAATATTTTTTACACATTTTCTTTTTTTTTTATTTAGTATTTTTTGGGGGGTTTATTATGTTTCCTTATATATGAGTCCAAGAATTTGTAAGATGTTGTTCCTACAATTAATAAAAACGTCTGAAGGGATGAGATAATCCTGCAGTTTTCTAAGTATCCTTAACTGCTCTGGGAGTTCTCAACTTGTATTGGAAGCAAAGCAGCTCATCCTTGTGTAGGAAGGACTTCTGTAAATTCCTCATTTCTCTGCATGCAAATAATCCATTGAATCAGCTGAAGGCTTTGCATATGGAAAACCACATGAAGCTGGGAGCAGAGGGCACTGAGACATGAAATGTGCCTTGAGAGGGGAGAGGGGGCTGTTCCAACCCAGCCTGTGGATCAGTAGTTCAGAGTTAATCATTAGATTCTGAACAAGTAATAGAAAACAAATTACAGACATTTGGAGCTCCCTCAGTAGATACCGTTGGTGTTTGCTGTGCCCATGTGGATCCAGGGGAATATGGGAGAGGGAAACACTTCCAGAGAGACCTTGGCTGCAGGAACTGTGACTAATTAGACAATAATGCACGAAACTATTCATATGCCTTCCTGAAAAAACCAAAAATGCATTATTAAACTAATTTAAAAAAAATTAATTGCATCTTAGTCTTATTTAAAACTGAGCTGGGTTTTTTTCCCTTTTCCTTTTTCTTTGTATTCCAAGTTGGTGCAGGAAAATTGCTATTAATGAAATCTGCTCCCTGGGAACTTCAATAGGCTTGTTCTTCATTAAAGCCTTTCTATTTCTCTTAAAACGTATTGATGGATGCTCAGGCCAGATACTTATCACAAAATACACTTTGTAATTTCATCATTTCTGTTATTGTGTTTCTCTGAGACACAGAGGTCTGGGGGCTTTGCAGAAAAACCCAAATAAAACCCCCAAGCTTACAGTTATTTAGTATTAAAAGAAGGGTGAAGGAAGCATTGAGTGTCTTTAGGATGATGAGACATTCATTAAGATTTTTCCGCCTTCCTTTTCCTATTTTCAATCCATCTGAAGTACCATTAAAGCTTTTCAGGCAGCTTCCTGTGAGAAACCCTTTGCTGTGCTGTTTTTCTTCCTTGAAAAAAGGTGGCTGCTCTTGAGGCAGATTGTATGGATTTGGCCTGGGATTTGTATAATATCTGTGTAGAATGCATCGGTTGTTTAGGAACCTAATTCCCAATATGGTTCCCTTTTGATTAAGAACAAAGCCAGCGTTTCACAGCATTATAGGAACACAGAAAAACAAGTTAATGATCTAAACCTTTTAATTCATGGTTGCTTGTCTATTTAAAGTACTTTTGATTCTGCTATAAACAGACTGGCCCCTTTTTTTGTTTAACTTCTTTCTTTGGTTTCTTCACATTTCTTTCTTTACTGTCCATGAAATTTGGAGCTAGTTTCCTTTTCCAACTGAAGAATGAAAGGTTGTGACTACAGAGTGATACAGCGAGTAAGAAAGCGTATCCAAACTGGGCGTCCATCCAGCACAGACCTCTTTGAAATCAGCTAAATTTAGGGTTGTTGAGGGCTTTTTTGTAATGTTTTCCCTTGCCTTTTTTTCAGTACCTGTGTTTCATTTTCGTCTTTTTGAATGAATGTGAAATTTGTTACTTTTTTGATACTTTTTTGATTTTTACATCTAGTTTGGCGTGGCTTTATTTGACATAGTTACTTGATATTTCCCTCCAGCCTTAGTTCTGCAGATGATTATTCTGTATGTCTTTATCCGTCGAGACAACAAAAGCGACCTTTTCAGGACTTCCAATTACCAACACTGTATGTGGTACTTTAGGAAAATAATTCCCTTCCAGCTACTCCTTTTTTTTTAAATAGAGAATTGGAATCCAGAGCTTGTCCTTCAAATCGAACTCGAAAACTTTTTGGTGAACAAAACTGCCAGGCAAGCAGCAGCAGCAGCAGGAATAATTTCCCCTGCATGGAAAGGAATCCTTCCTTATCCCCATAAGTAAAATTAGTAATTGCTTCTTCCATTGTAATTTATTTTTTATCTGAAACGAAGATTAATTTTTTAGATTTTTTTTTTTTCCATCTCAACAGCAGCTTGTTTGTGGGGTTTTTTTAGGTTTTTTTGGTCTTTTTTGTCTTATTTCAGGCAGATGTAGAAACGATAAATGAAGAAAAAATTTCAGTAATGTGTTTTATTGCATCTCTATCCCATCAAGGTAAATTGAACAGCCAAGACACTTACAATAACTTCACAAACAACAATCCCGGGAATCCTCGACTCCTGCCTCTCCCAAGTCTGACTGTGGTGTTGCCTCTTGCTCAAATCAAGCAGCCAATGACATTAGGGACCATCACCAAACGCACAGGGTAAGTGGCACAAACCTTCCTCAGCCTTTATGATTCGTGTGGAAATCATTTGTGTTATTAGTGAGAATTAGTTTTATTCTGTATTTTAGTTTCAGTGTATGTAATTTAATAGCAGCAGAAGAGGGGTGGGAAGAAGAGGAGACTGAAAACGTCAGATAAATAAATACAACCTGAAAACAAAGCTCTGTAAATTCAGGAATATTCATTTGGGTGGGTCAGAAGACATTTTCACACCAGGAATTGAATGAAACATAAGCAGAGCTGTATTCAATCAGAATAAAATATGGCTTTACTTTTTTTCCCAAGTTTGTTTATTTTGATTTCCAACCTTTTCAAGCAGAAACGGTTTTTGACCATCAGAACTAGAAAGACAGTAAGCCAGGTTGAGCAGAAAGGCAAAACTTAATCCCACTGTTTTCTTGACCTTATTTTTCCTCTGTTGCACTGTTCTGGACTGGGTAATTCATGTGTGGATTTCCACTCCAGAGTCAGCTGCACTGTGGTACTTCTCATGTGCCCTGATAAAACACTAAAAAGTGTTTCTTGGGAAAAGCTCCTCTAAGTATATATATTACAAGATTTTATGAGCTTCATAAACCATAGCAATTTTAAGTTAATTAGTACTGTCCAACAGCTGACATTTTTCTCTTGCTAAACTTTAAATATTCTTTTATTGTAATTAAAGCTACAGGGTGATGATTATATTTTTCCTCTCTCATTTTCTGGTTGTTTGAATTCCTGAATATTTTCCAGTTAAAAATCTGATTGATCCGTTAGTTTTTGGAGGGCTTTTATATTTTTAAGGAAAGTAGATCCGAGCATGGCATGTGGTTGGACAAAACAGCTGCGAGTCCTACAGCTTCCTAACCTTTTCCTGCATTTTGGCAAACACAGACACTGCCTCCCTTGCTTCAGTGCTTTCTTGCTCAAACCCTGCTCGTGAGGTGAATTTTCTCTTGTGTTTCATGAACTGGGAATTATTTTTCAGGCGAGAGCTCACGGGTATTCCCTCTCTCCCTGTGTAATTCCCATATTTGTGCTGGAGTTCAGGCCATGCTGTAAAACCCCCTATAGCTGGGTGCACTGGGGGTGAGTGCTGGCAGTCAGGAGCTGGGCTGTGCACGTGTGTATCCATTCGTGTCTGTCCAACAATCCACTCCTGCCCCTGCCGTGAAACAGGAATTTCACGGGGCTCATTGAGCCAAACGTGAACCTCAGACATGCAGCTGCCCCAAGCACAGAGAGAAATTCCTGAACTTCACAGATAATTGTAAATGGAACTTAAGAAACAGTGAAGAAACAGTTTGAGGGTCATGTTGAGGTTTAGCTTCCTCCACAGACACATTTCAGTTGCTTATTTTTGCCTTTTTAGTTTTCTGCTCAATTTAAGCTGAGCGAAAAAAATTTTGCTGCTGCTCAGGTGAATTTTGGAAGCATATCCAGGTGTGATCCTGGATGAGGACAGGAAGGGAGGTGGGATCAGGAGGAGGTTGTCACCGGGCAGGAGGTCACAGTTCCTCAAAGAGGGGAAATACCAAAAACCTGACTTGAAGAATACGGCCAGCGAAGGGCAGAAATGTAAATGTGGGCTCTCAGAACTGAAACAGACACTTAGAACCAGGTGGGACACAGCAGAGAGAGAAATTAAAAATTCACCTGAGGGCCTGCCAGGGGAGGTTGGTAATAGGAGCAGTGAGGAGAAGGATTTGGAAAAAAAGCTCTTGGTTTAGTTGTATTTAATGTGAAATTCCTTACAAAGGTTTCCTTAATGCTGCGTTATACCAGCAAACCTTTCTAAAGTTATTGCAATTGTAGCAAGTCCGCAGTATTTTATTTAATGTTTTATTCTTGAACATCTAAAACATATTTGGAGTGTTCATATTTGTAGTTTTCTGGTAAATTATACTGTTCACAAACTGTTCCATTTTATGTAATTTTTAAAACTAATTAAATTTAAAATGCTCAGTGAGGCTTATGTAAGGGGGGAAAACAACAGTCATGGGAAATACCCTGCTGTGTAAATAGAGTTTTCATGAATGAGGATCATAATTTTCAGCACAGCCCACGTAGCCTTGTAACGGTAAGCCGAGAGCTTCCTTCATTTGTTCTGCATCCAAAATATTTGATGAAAGTACACAAAATTAACATGCAAAGCTGTTATTTATAAAGCAGGGATTTAAGAGGAATGCCTAGGATCCAAGAAGCCTGGCATGCCTAAAATGACCAAATTGAGACAGCAGCCTTAACTTAAACCTCCAGGGGGCAAAGCGTGTGTTTAACATATTTAACATCTGCCCTCATATTTCTGCAAACACATAGCACTGGAAGTCTGTGCAGTGTAAGATTTCGACAGGACAGGGACCATCTGCCTCGCTGGGAGAAGTGTAGGAGGCATGTATTACTGCAAATGGCAAAAGACAGATGTATTTACACCTACATGGTCAGCACCTCTAAGCACTGCTCCGAGGAAACAAGGCTCTTCCTCGGGAGCAGCTGCTGAACCTTGCCATTGTGCAGCGCTCAGAAAAGGAGCCGGGCTCGGCTTCGCTCGGCTCCTGCCGTCGCTGCTCAGCCGCCCTCAAAGATCCCTCTCCCGTGCTTGTGACTTTGAAAGAATTAAAAATTTAATCTGTTGCAGCACATTCAAGCAAGTACCAAATACCGTATAATTAGAGGGCTGGATTTGTCCGTTTTGTTTGCTCTTAACATCAGCTGCTTTAATATGAAATCTTCAAAGTCTTGTAGATTTTATTAACCAAAACATCGAGTCGGGGTTTGTTCTGCCAGTATCCAAGACAGCAAAATATTTTCCAGGTACTGAAAGGACTGATCAGTGCTCTTAATATCATGTGTCTGGAGCAGAGCTGCAAAGCATGTCATGTTGCTTGACAGGTGGAATGGCAGTAAATTTTTTAAAAGTGTTCCCTGTAGCCCTATGGGAATGAAAGACGGAGTCTGGAATTGTGTCATGACCGTGCTGTTCATCACAGATGCTTTTTTTTTCTCCCTGCAAACATGTAGATTTTGGAACATGTTCTGATCAGTCACTGCTCTGAATGCAAGTTCCATTGTCAGCATGAAGAACCTTGGAGCATCCCCTCTGCCTTCCATTGCTGTCCTTCCCTTCTTCCCTGCCCTCTGCTTCTTCCTTTGCCTTTTCAAGTCTCCCACTGTAATTTCTGCACCTTCATCAAGCACTTAATTTTTGTCCCTACATTTTGTCATCCCATTGACTGGCTTTCCTGTAGTTTGTGCTGTCAGCACATTCAGGCTTTCCCAGAAGGGCTCTAACACTAATGAGTAAGGAAGCTTCTGATGTTTTAAAGATTAGGGGGGATGCAGGACAGCACAAGAGCTGGATTTAATAAGTCTTTCTATATCTGTGCCTCAGTTTCCCTCTCAAAATTTTGATAGTAATGTGGAATTCCTTGGCAAGGCTGGTGAATGGGTTAATTCATTGCTCATTTACAAAGAGCTTATAGACTGGAAAGGGGGAGAGCTGTATGATCCACCTCATTGTCTATAAAAGGCAATGAATCAGAACATTCTAGAATTCAGCTTTGTTCCCCACAGTAACTCCATAAGAGTTCCCTGGGTTTGTGGAATGACTTGTAGTTAGTTTCCAGTGGGGACATGGATGAGCTGTAATGGGAAGGAGGGAAAGAAAAGATACAATAATTGCCCCAAAGGAAAAACTGTTGTCAAAGTTGGCTCCTCTGACAGCAGCATTTGCTCTAACTTCCTTGAGGGACAGGGTCATTATATTTGTATCATACTTCACTCCCCAGTTCATCCTTGCTGGAGTGAGCAGCAGGATGGAACCTGCGTTAGCTGAGTCTGGTCAAAACACAGAAATCCAGTGTGCCTTGCAGGAAAGGGATAAACCTTGTTTTTTTTCCAGCCAGGAGATTTAGATAGTGTATTTTTAAACATGAAACTCTATCCCTTCTTCACCCCATCCCTCATTCCACCTTCAGTGAGGAAGGGGGAAGTAGGTAAAGTGTCTGATGCAATTTTATCATTTTAATTTTCTATGCACATAAAGTCACTGATATATCTTGGGCTTATTTTGTCTCAGGGAGCTTCATTTATCCCAGGGTCAGCTACTGACAAACAAAAATAAGTGGTGCAAAATCACCACATTATGGTACAATTCATTAGGAAAAAATAACTGAAAAAGTAGAGGGGAAAAAAAAGTAAAGTTAAAGAATTCAGCACAATTGTCTGAAGCCAGACATTCTCTTTCTGCCACATTTCTCAGACATATTTTATATAATTTTTCTTTTTTATAATACATTTTAGTAACAAAGCAACTGTTGTAATGATTTGTAATTGATATAAAATACAATTATTTGCACTACAGTTTGTTCAGATGTCGCTGTCTATGAAAGGATTCTTGATTTGGCATGATGAGGGTTAGAATAAATGGGTATTGCAAAGCTTATTAAAAGCTTAAATAGTTTTATTAAACATAACCACACAAAATCAAAGTATTTCAGTTTTCAATTTGCTAAAACTCAGAATCAGGTAAGAAACTGCGAAAATTCTGTCAGAACTTTGAATGGTAAATCATCTTCATTGCATGATTTCCTTTGGAATTTCTCCCTAGCTCTGGGAAAGGGGAACCTGGGTGAGTTTCTGCCTTGGCACTGCTCTCTTGCTGTCACCGAGCGCAGCCATCTGGTGCTGTCTCTTCAAGGTTGGGTTATCCTGTAATTTGTGAATTCTCTCTCGCTCTCAATTAGCATTCCATCCATATTATGTGAAGGAAATAGGGGAAAACAATTGCTTATATAAATATCATAGGAAAAAAAAATGGTTGTCTTGAAAGAAATCAGGTCTTTTGAACAGAAAGGAGGTACTAAGTTGGGTTTTTTACATGTAAAGCATTTTAATAAGACTCTACTGTAGTCTTTGGAAGTGTAATTACATTTTCTTCATGATACAAAATTTTCTGTCCATTTCCATCCATTTTCTGTCCAAAACCAATTGAACAAAACCTTCAGTTGAAGCCCACCTGGGCCAATTTGTAATTAAAATTAAGAGGATTTGTTAATTTGCAAGTACAATCAGGCCAATATAGGAGTAGTGGAAGAAGAAAAAACTGGTGTTATCTTCTGAAATGTTTAATGGGCTCAGCTAAGTGTTATTTGCCTGAGGTTTGAAGACAGAGCAACTGAGGCAGAGAAGAAAAAGAAATAGTGTCCAGAACATCCATGATCATCATTTAGAAATTGAATTCTGAGCTCCCAGGCAGATCTGACCACTCTCCAATGACTCCTCAAATTTACACTTGATACATTCTAGGTTTTAAATTATGTTGGCTTTGGGTTATGCAGGAGATTTAGCTTTCAATTAAATATTTAAGCAGTGCAATAGTGCTGGACTCATCTTCTAGACTGGCCTTTGACTCGGGGACTGGATGTGCTGACTATATAGGAGATCATTCAGTTCAGACAATTTAATTGGGTTTTACCTCTGTTCAAAGATGATATATTAGGTCTAGAAGGGTGGTTGGTTCTGTCAAATGAGCTCTGTCCCCAGAAATGTTAACCAATTTATTAAATGCTAAAAGTTAAAGGCCAGTCCCTTATATGGAGTCCAAAAAAATGGTTTTTTGGCCTATAGTGCTAATTAAAAATAGGATTTTTTTCTGTAATATTCTGTTCTTTATTGGATGTTTGCATCTTTGCATGTTGAAGAATATATGTCTTAGGTTTGTACCTTCACCTAGATGTTTTTTGAGAGGATCCCTTCATTCATTGATGTTGTGCTCATGTCAGATTTAGTTCACTGAATTCTTTTTTATCAGGCTGGTATCCTTTTAATTGTGTTGGTCTATGGCTGAGTGCTTTATACATCCTTCAGTGCTGGACCTTTTCTGGTAATTCATTGCCTGGAAATATTTCACCTGTTTCAACTACCCAGAACTTATCGCTGAGTCAGAGTATGAAAAGAAAACAGAACCATTGGCATTTACAAAATCAATTATTTAGTGATTTTGTGGATGATGTTACATCCCAAATGAGACTCAAAAGAAGCCTTGAGCCTGTGAGTAGCTCCAAATTTGCTTCCTTTTGCTCCTTTTCTGATTTTATGCAAATGTCATTATGGCAATGGCTTTTTAAAGGGAGATATCCATTGAAAATTCCCTCAGATTAATATCGGGGTTACTGTGCAAAATGCTTGAACAAAACATGAAATCAGTTCATGGTGTAAATTGTTGGGTGGCCAAAAGCACTCAGCTCTAGATCTGGTGACTGAGCATCAAGTACATTTGAAGTAAGTTAGGCCTCTCTTTCCTGCATCTGTGCAAGCTTTTAATGGGGGGAAGAAGATTTCTTGGTCAAACAGTTGAATTTCATGGGTGTTTCTGTCCTAGCAAAAGGCTGGGTAATTGTCCCTAAAAGGTCCTGATTGCACCTGTTGGTTTTATTTGACCTCCTCTCAGTAACTTTGTAAAACTGCCCCACTCGGCCCCTCAGTGTTCCACAGAAAACCCCCACCTGTGACTGATTTGGGTGCTAACTCCCTTTTCCTGTCAGTTCTGACAGATATCTGCTGCAGCCCCAGCTTTGGCAGCAGACTGGAGGGGCCCTGAGCTGTGCCTAACCCCAGCTCTAACTCTGAGCCCAGCTTGCACCGATGTCCCCGCGTGTCCCAGCATGCGGAGCCCTCGCGGCAGCTGCCACCTCTGGGATTGTGCCCTGGGCACTGCTGCTCCTCCAGGCCATCAGCATGGGGTCTAACAACGATTCTGTTCACTTTCTGCATAAATCTTAATAGCATGATGTACAGTCTACTTGTTGGGAATTGAGTTCTCATCTAATTTCTGTGCATTTTTCCCCTTTCCGTGAAGACCTTACCTGTTTGGAGCAGGATGTTTTTCCATAAAAGCTCCTTGGTGAGTTCCCAGTTCAAACCCAGCATGCCTATACTCCATTTGGTGTCCTTGCTGAAAATAACTCTGTGCTTAGACTTTTTAATTTTGGATTAATTTTTTGTTTTCATTTGTTCACCTGCATGGCTGATCCATAGGTTCCCACGCACATAATTTCACTTTTAAACTATGGATGCGTGTTCACCATCAAGCATTGCAAGGAATTGAATTCACTTTTTTCCCCCCCTTCTTTTTACCTTTGAGAGTACATTTAATTTTTAAGTAGCAGGGAAGTTGAAAAATAAATTATTTCTAAGTGGGCAGAAATGATTGCAATGTCTTTCCAAACAAGCCTCTCTCTTTTTTTTTCTATATTGCTTCCTTTATTATTGTAGCACTAAGTTGCTTACAGACAGAAAACATCGATGATGACCTCTGAAAAATAAGCCAGATTAGCAGTGAGTAGGCAGTAAAGTACTGCAGTGAGAGGTGAAGCAGTAAAATGGGTACTGGAAAAAAAAAAAAAAA
>VZRH01007402.1:130309-184780 GCA_013397555.1 Urocynchramus pylzowi
AAAAAGAAAAGCTGATTACTCTGGAGAAAAAAAAAATCACAGAACTGTCTGGGGTGAAAGGGATCTTCAAGATCATCTCATTCCAACATGAGAAACAGTTCTGTTAAAATTGGGATATTTGAAATAAAACGGGGTTTCATTTTAATATGAAAAAATGCAGCATATTATAAGAATACAGAAAAGAGAAAAAGCAAGCTTTAACAAGTTTTTTGATGTTGGAGTTTGGTTCAATATTTGGGCAGTGCTGAATCACCTCAGTCACCACTTTATAACAGGACTGGGCTTAGATGCTGGAAGTTTTGGATAATAAGAATGGAAGAAGTAGGACCACCTTAGAAAATTTAAAAACTTCCAGCAAGGAGTTTTCTGGGGCTTGGGTTTTTGGGGTTTTTCTGTAGGTTTGGGATTTTCTCTTTGTTTTTAATTTGGCTGAGGGTATCTATTAACTATGCCCACAGTATCTGTTAGAATATTTGTACATGGCTCTTGGTTTTGCTCTAGAAGTTGGCATCAGATGTGTCACCCTCAATGTCTCTATCACAATATTCTCTTCAGGAAAAGAACTTGTTAAGAGCTGTGTAGGACAGAATTCCCAGAGAAAGCTGAGGAGGGATTTGGGAGCTGTGCCAGGAGAAGCAAAGGGAGGGGAGGGGGAGAGAGAGGGAGGAAGAAAGGAAAGGGAAAAGGGAAGGGAAGGGAAGGGAAGGGAAGGGAAGGGAAGGAAAGGAAAGGAAAGGAAAGGAAAGGAAAGGAAAGGAAAGGAAAGGAAAGGAAAGGAAAAAGGAAAGGAAAAAGGAAAGGAAAAAGGAAAGGGAAGAAACTTTGATTTATGCGTGGAGAATTTCTAGTTCCTGAAGTACCTCCCTAAGAACCATTTCTAAATGCAGTTTATGGTGCACCAAAGAGTTTTGCCTGGTGGTGATCTAAGAAGTGCAGAGGCTCTGGAAGAAGAGTTTTGGCAGTGGATTTCTGAGCAAAGGCTGTGTGGGTCACCCCTGCATGAAGCAGGAGATGTCGTCAACCAGAAATGGTTTCAGATTGAAGTAAGATTAAAAGGCTGAGATTAAAGAGGGGAATATATGAAATAGGCTCCAAAATTGTTGCCTGTCTTTCACAAGACTCTTTTTGTGGTTTGTTTAATGCCAGTGCTAGCACAAAAATATGGTCCTTACTCGTCTACAGAGAAATTAGGATAAAAAACACACTTTGGGTGGGGGAAGAAATCATGTTGTTTCCATTAAGGTCTTAATGAGACCTAAAATTCTGTAAACAAAATGGATGTTGATTTGACAGCTAAGTGCCTGGTGAATAAAGGATCCTACCATTGCTTTTCGTGCTTTTTCTTGCTTTATTCATGATCTGACAACTGGAAACATCTTTGTTTTCATGTTTTAGGCACAATGATAAATGAATTAAAATTTCTGGACTTTGAGACAGATTTTTTTTGTAACTTTATGTGTAAATGCAAATTTCATGCAGTATTTTTCTCTTGATACTTTTGTTGCTGCTTATGTAGTCAAGATAAAACTTTTTCCATCAGCAGTCATAGATGTTTCCATTTCAGTGGGTTTAGTGTGGAATAAATGCTTTTGTTTTTATGAATCTCATATATTTAGAGCCTATTTGTGGGGAATATTAAATCAAAGCAATTTTCAATCTTTGCAGACTGGTACTATTTGACTATAAATATTTTAATATATAAGGCAGCTCCTTCATATCACATATATACACTTTATTTATTGTTTTAAAGTCATGTCACTTGTTTGACAGAGGATTTAAAGATACATTTAAGAGCCAGAAGAATTTTGTGAGACATAAAGCTCCATCATAAATTATGCAGCCTCTGGTTTTCAAAATATTTTAAAAGTATTAATTCTTACTAGTTAAATAATAATATTTAATTAGTATGTAAACTAATTAAAATATTAGTAACCATTTAGTATTTTTACAAAGAGCTACCACAATGCATTTCCAGAGATTATGTCAGAGTTTGATGCATTACAAAGTCAACAAGTGGGAGCTCTGAATGGTTTCAGTAGGTCTTAATCTGTTCTTACTGTGTTGGCAACATGAAAGAACTTGCATGCTGAGCTCAGTCTCTTCATTGCTTTTAAAGCTCTGACAAAGTGATGTCTTAATTTTCTTCTTCAGTTCCTCCCATCTCCTTTTGTGCCATTTCAGTAGAAAATGTCAGTTGGCCATGTCTGTATCTACATCTTGGTGCTTTTGCATTTAAGATAGAAATAATCCTCCAAAATTATGTTAGAACATTTAATAATAATACAAATTTCCCCAGATACATTCTATTCCTGATAGAGATTTCTGTACAGATCAAATTGGGGTAAAACTACTGCTGTGTCTCACTGAATCCCAGGTGTAGATCCAGAGAGGAAAAAGTAAACTGCCTTTTCATCCTCCTGAAGTCTTAAATGCAATGCTGATGTTCCTAGTGTTTGGGAGAAATGAGGAGTGAAATTATTATGGGGAATGTTTTGGTCCCATGTGCTTCACTGTCTTGGTTCTAGCATTGACTTCCAAAAATCTGAATTTCTTGCTGCATCCCTTCTCAGGAATACTATGGTACAATCTTTTGGAAGTTACTGTATTATGAAGATTCTTTTAAAGTAACTGCTTTGTAAAAGTGAGGCCAAATGTGCCTGAATTTCAGCTCTTGGAATAATTTATGAAGTGCTGACAAGCCAAGAGCAAGGAAAGAGCAGGAGTTCATAGCAGAAACAAGTCATTCACCACCTACCTTCAACATTATTGTTTTGTTATCATTTATAAAGCTGAGAGGGTGTTTGCATCTGCAGAATAACGAGGATTTATAGTTTCCAAGTTGTTAAAATATCACAATGACATGTAAAGATATTTTTCTAATGGCATTACTGTTACTGAAAATAACTGGGCTTTGGAGGTTTGCTGAAGGAATGAAATTTGTGTTGGAATGTATCGATGAAAACTCAGGAATCGAGTAAAATGATGCTCAAATGAAAGATTCCTCAGCTACAAGAGACTTCAGAATAGACTTGTTGACATCTCAGCAGCATTTTCAGAAATCTGTCCAAACCAATAAGATGCACAAATCTTTTTTGTTTGTTTGCTTGTCTTTGTTTGCTAGCAGGGCTGAGTTTAACCACATGAGTAATCGTGTTTTACAAGGTCTGCTCTTTCTGTCTACAAAACATCATCCTCGATGGGAAAAGCTTCTGGCACTGAAACCAACACTTAAGTGCTTGCCTTGAAAGATGCACATCCTAAAGACAAGATGTAAATAGAACTGAGCTCAGACCATTTCCTCTAAGGCTGTTTATAATTGTGTTTGGTCAAACACAGGTCTGGGGACTCAGAGTGTGGAGAACTCTGGAAAAATGTGTTGAGTCCAGGTTCACTTCTGCTTCAAGGCTTGAAGGCAGTTCTGTCTCTGGAGAACTTTATTCCAGTTTGTAGCTGAGAGTAGCAGTTGTTTCCAATTTTTTTTTCCATTTTAAATTACTTCATTAACTTTGAAAAATCATTTTAATAACCTCAGAATTTGTTCAGTAAAAATTGAGAATATTAAGAATATTACGACAGCACTGAAAGATCCTTTTGTCAAGAGGAAGTGAATATGGCAGAGTCATACCTGTGCTCCTGGTTTGCTTTGTAGTGATTGATGGGTGACACTGTCCTGGATTCTATATTAAACCAAATTATTTAATAATTGAAGTAAGCAACAAGGCTCTAATTCACCGATACATTTATATTTTCATTTCTGAAGGAATATGGGTATGTGAATACTTGGAAAGTGTGAACTAAAATAATTCTCAATATATAGTTTGGTTTAAAATACTCTTTCTGTGATAGATGATTATTTCAAGGTGAAAGAAATTCTGATTTTTTTCTGAGTAGCTAATAAAAACTTATTAGTTGACACAATCTCAATTTAAATATTCTAATATAGAAGCTAGATGTGCCACTGCAAGCAAGGGAATACATTTATAGTCTGGACCTTTTTGGAGCACAGCTTTCTGACCCAGTCATCTGTAGCTGTAGGTTTAACAGTTGAATATTAAGTGCTTTGTGGTGGTTCAATACCAGAGTTACTGACTATAAATTCCAACTGCTCTTTTGGGACATTCCAGCTTCTCCCACATGTATAAGAGTTTCAGCTCTGATCCAAGTCCATGTGACCATAGGCTTGCCATGTGTATGATGTGTTAGTATAAATTAAATATCATTATAACCATACAGTGTTTTAATTGATTTCTGTTTAAAAATATTCTCTAGTGCTGAATTCCATACACCTATGCACACACACTTCTCAGAATTGGAGAATGTTATGTAAAAACCAGGTTAATGGGATGGTCTGAAATTGTGTGGAAGAAGAAAATGGTAGAAAAAAAATGGAAAGGAGGTGTGGGTAGGAAGAGAAGGGAGCAGTGAAATAGTGTGAAGAGAAAAATATAGAATAATTCAATTAAAAGGACTAGAACAAGGGGAAAGCGAAGAAAGAAAGATCCTGTGTGGGTTTGTTAAACAGCTTTTCTCTTAAGGAAGGGGTGAAATCCTGATTTAATGAATTGAGGCATGGACAATGGCCCATAGTTTTGAGTTTCTGCAGAGCAGAAACCTGCAGGTCCCTGTGAGGAGAAACTCAGAATGTCTCAGTGAACATCCTCATCCCCCTGGATCTGCTCCATGCACAGCGTGGGGTCAGGGCACAGTGTCTCAGTCTGCTTTGCCATGATAGAATTCCTGGTGTGTTCCCAGAGTGGCTCATGAGTGTGTGCATCCTTTCCCTCTCCCTGTGCCCTCTGCATGTCCTTCCCTGCCACCCTGTGTCACTCCTATCCCCTGGGTGTTCCTCACTTCCTTTGGAAAAGACAAGGAAATATCAGCCACCTGGAATGGCTGACCCAGAATCTGTATTTTCATTCCCAAAGGATTTAGGATTTCTTTGTATTTACTTCAGAAGTTGTTTCTATTGAATGCAAATGTTCAATATTGGGTCTTCTAAACAATTCAGTTCTCCATTATGAGCCAGTGCTGTTCTTCAAGTGAATGAGTTCAGTATTCCAGGGGAATCTGGGACCTGTTATTGGGAAGCACTGAGCATATCCTGCTCAGCCTTATGGGAACTGCAAATATTCCCTTTTTCTGAAGTAGTATCTTAAAATTGTTGTTAAGCAAGGGACATCTTAATTTTTTGAGAATTAACTTACATGATTTTATTTTGTTCTTTCTTTAAAGCAAATCCAAACCAGCTCCACAGATTTCACCCAGTAAGTCTGTGGGAGGGGAGTTTTGTGTTGCTGCAGTCTTTGGAGCTTCAAGGTCATGGTTTGCAAACAATTCCGGTCTCAAACGAGAAAAAGGTTGGTACCTCACAGAATTGGGACTTGCATTTAAACATAAATTCTTATTTTTTGACAGGTTCTAAGCAGTTTGTAGATTTTGCTCCTTAAACTCAGGGGCAATCAAGAATTTTTGGAACATGCTTGGGTGCTTTTGGTAAAATGTACAAGAAATTTTAATTAGTGAAATGAATAACTGATCTTTTGTTATGATACAGTGACAGAAACCCAACTTTGATAGGTCAGTCCAAAGTTGTAAAGTGGCACTGAAAAAAATATGAGATAAAGATGAAACACCTTTGCTAAAGCAAAAGTACAAGATATGTTTGGAAATGTGTAATCACCTGAACACACCTTGGTGAGAAACTTCTCTTGCATGAGATATTCTTACAATTGTGTGAAAATTGTGTGTTTTGTACGTTTATCTCTTTTTTTATTCAGCCCTTTTGCTACTTTTAATTCACCTTTTTACCTGCAAGCAAGAGACTTAACACAGAGTCTCCTATTTCTGCAAAAGCTTTTTCTGTTGCTGCTGTGCTGTTGCAATAAGATTTTCTCTCTTTTTGCCCCCAGATCAGTCCAAGCAGTTTGTGGTGGAGTCCCTGTACATCATCAGCTGCTATGGCAGCCTGGTGGAGCACGTCCTGGAGCCGCGGCCGCTCAGCACCGCGCCCAAGATCAGCGACGACACCCCCCTGGAGATGGCCACCTGCCCCAGGGCCAGCTGGACTTTGGTTAGGTACCTCATTCCTGTGACTTTGCCTTCCTTTCAGGCTTGGCATCTTTCTGTTTGAATGAGCTGCATGGTGATTGCCACTCATGTAAATATTCCTAAAGTTTTTTGTTGAAGGAGAGAGATTCAAGCCTTGCTTTCCAAACAGTTCTGTTCATGTGCCTCAATGGGAACTAAGCTTCTAAATCCTTCTCTACACATGGAGCTAGGCATGAACATGTCTGTGAATCAATAGAGATCCTTATTAATTGGTTATTTTAAATGATCAGGTTGTAATTTTCTTTTTATATAAGGGCTAGGAACGATTATTTTGGTAGTGTTGAAGCACAGAATTCTGCTGTGAGACATGAGCAAGTTTCCCACGATGAAGCATTGTGAGTTTTCCTGTGAGCAGCTGAAGGTACCATTTCTAAAGACAGTAGAAGAAATTATTCCTGACATGTGGAAGAAAGTAAAGAAAAATTGATGAGAAAGTGTTGTAGTGCTTTTGACGTTTTAAAATATTTTTCTATTGATTTTTCTTGGCTCCTACATTCCTTAGTGCTGCTTATGGCTGGACTGGAGTGATCAATACTTGATTTACCAAGCTATTTAGGAATGGCCCACCCTAATTAAAATTACAACACAGACTTCGGGACCATTATTGTTGAAATGAGTAGGTTGTAATGGAATTGAAAATTCTAATTGGATCAATAATCCATAACTTTACACAGCTTTATTTTCACAGTAAGTGCTCAATGACTTCACAGGATGGAAGCAGTGGTAGTTAACAGAACAAAAAAGTTCCCCAGTTTCTCTTGTGTGTTTATATAACGTCAGCATGACATACAATGGTCCTAAACATATTTACCAACTTAATCTAAACCTCCTTCCTGAGTTTTTTTTTTATGCAATCCCTGCTGCAGTCAACAGCCAAGTATTGTCTTTGCCTCACAATCTGCACGATTTGGCCCTGCTGCTCCACTGCCTGTGGTGGATTGCAGTGTTTGAACAAGCTAATTTAAATAATTACAAACATTTTGTGAGCTTGTATAGATAATTGCATGTGATGACAGAAACACTGATTTACATTCTCTGTATTAGCTGAAATATTAATAGTCTTGTGTTTTACCTCAGAACTCCTCAGTGGAATGAACTCCAACCACCATTTAATGCAAACCATCCACTGCTCCTGGCTGCAGATGCTGTGCAGTACTACCAGTATCTTCTGGCTGGCTGTGAGTAGCTGACAACTTCTTGTCTTGTCTCATGTGCACGTTTTGAGCAGAGGGTGATTTTCCAAGTTGATTTTTCAGCCAATTTTAGTGGATGTTCAACCCCACAGTAGGGTTGTATGTAGCTGTGTCAGTAAGGATGGAGCAGTGAATGTAGTGTTGGGATTTTTGTCATGAATCAGAGTTGGGAGGCTGTGAGAGTCACCCACCAGATCCCATGAAATCTTCAGGGTTTCCTCACCTCATTGCTTCTCATGCTTTTAGCCATTTCCTCCTGTGAATTCCATACCCAGTGACAAGTGAGTGCATCTGCATTTCCCTCTCCCTGGGAACTCCTGGTTGCTGGGCTCCTTCCAGCCACAGTCTGAGACAGCTGCCTCCCTCAGGAGCCTTGGCACTGCTGCCAGGGATGCTTGCCCACCTGCCTTGGCCTGTGTCTTGCCCAGCCACATCATTCCCAGAGAGCCAATATTTCATGGCATGGCATATTCAGAAACATTCACACACCTATAGCTCTATATATATGGTGTATCTATATTATATAAATACACAAACCCACACATTATATTTTTTATAATGTTTTTTAGAAAAATGAGTAGTTCTCTTTTATTTGGGAATTTAAAAGAGAGAGGAGCACTAACAGTGAGGAGCAAGTCTCTGTTGTGTCTGGATCAAAGTGATGTAGCAGTTGAAGTCTCACAAGGGAGCAGCTCCTGGCATCTGTTGATGTTCTCCTGGGGAAACCAGAGCTGTGCACAGTTGTCAGTGCAGGCAGCTTTATGTGACAGGGGCACTTCAGATGCACCAAGTGGCCATGTGGGCCAGGAGGCACTTTGGATGGGACTGGTGAAAGGGACACTGGGGCCAGATTGGATCTGCTGCTTCTACCTGTCCATCTGCTGCATCTGAGTGTTATGGAAACCTGCAAAGTTTGAGTCTTCCTTCTTCTGTGCTACACAGAAAATCGGGACAGGTCTCAAAAGGTACAAAAGAATATGAGAAAGTAATTACTAGTGCACAGCACCATTAGATTTGCATTTTGGCTGATTTTTTTTTACTAGATTCCTGCCTTGTATCCCACAGAGTGAAATCAGGGATGGATGGGGCTCATTTTGTGTATTCTATTAACATTAACAGCTCAAATACTGTTACACAGTACAGTATACTTATATGTACAAATACACATTTCAAATGATTTAGTACTGAAAACTTTTTAAAGAAAAAAGAATGAGTAGTAGCTAAATTCCAGCAAATTAATGAACTTAAAGGGGTTTTGCATATTTGATTGAATTATGCCTTGTTTTCTTTGTGTGATTTCTGTACCTTTCACATGTTTTTTGCATGTTTGAATTCACAGTCACATTCATGGCACATAGTGGAATTGCCATGGAAATAGGTAACTTTGCATCTCCAGAAAGTCTGACATCCTAATTTCATGTTTATTTCCTTTCTTCCTTATCTTTCCACTTTGAATTCATTTTTCCATTGCACAGTGGATGCAGTATCTGAAACGTGGCCAATTAAAGAACTTGTGTTATTTGAATTATAAGACTTTTAACTCAGATTTTAATTCATATATTAGGAATTCTTTAAGCTGGATGTGAAATGGAAAGAATAATAGAATAATAACCACTAAAGACATCAGAGTATCTAGAGGACATAATGCAAATGGCAGTAACAGTGAAATTTGTGTCTGATTGTCTTTGAACTTTTGTCTTGTGGATTGATTCAGGCTGAAGCTCCTCAGTGAAGTCCTGACAATGGAGTCCCAGCAGCTTTCCCACAAAAGCCACCTGTTAAAGAGCTGCTAAGCCCAGCTCAGGCTCTCCTTACCTGCGGCTCTGCCCTGGGCTGGCCGAGGCTGCAGCCTGGCTTTGCTGCGCTCTCGCTTCCGTCGGGGGCTCTAATTGCCAGCAAATGGCTCAGGCGGGGCTGAGCGGGGCTGGTCCATCTGTCTGCCAGTCAGTGCTCGGAGGAGCCGTGGCGCCGTTTCAGGGTCACTATTTGTAGCTGTCTCTCGGAGGTAGAATGCAGCAGTTTCTCTCCGTTTCTGTATAGCATTTCTGCCGATTGTTTGGCTCCATTAAGTGTGCAGGGGAAATAAAAGCCTGAATGACCAAGTCACAAGGGGGTATGGATAGACCCTTTCTTTGTCCACACTCAGAACATTGCATTAGGTCTCATTATCCATTTATAATAAGTGACCTTTGCCCCCTGGGTCATTGAAAAACCCTCAGTGTGCTTTTTAGCACAGAGTACCTCTGTCAGCAGCCGGGCAGAACAATGAGACGTCTGGCAGGCTGCTTGGAGGGCTGCACGGCCAGGTTTTCATAAATAAGAGGTTTGATGCCAAAACACAGGGCCAAAATCTTCCTTAGTCTTTGAAAAATATAAACCAGGCCGGTGACTTCTTGTGCTAAACAGAGAATATTCAAAAAATCCTGCTTTAGGTTATCAACACATGGTTCAGCTTTTATTATTTTTAAAGAATCTGAAAGTTTTATTTGCAGCTAGAAAGGAAGGAACAAGGAACCATTGTTTGAAGAAATGTTTTGTACAACAAGTGTCCAAGACCTTTATCCCAAGGGTATTTGTAAGTGGATCAGCACAGCTGTTTCCTTGCTTTGAGGTCATCTGTGACATCTGCTGCAGAAACCTGCACCAGTGTGTGCACTCGTGTCTACCTGAGCACGTTAGCACAGCTCGGGCTGCTGCACAGGTGAGAAAGTGGCAAGTGAGGGATTTACAGCTTTCTGTAAGTTCATGGCTTGAAAGTGAACTTGCACATTAAATTCCACAACCTGCTGGCCTGCAGGAAGTGTCAGGATCCTGCTCCAAACTCTGCAGTGGGTCAGAAGATAGTATCACCAGTCCTGAGAGCTCTTTCTGACAGAGCAGATTCCAGGCTTGTTTTCCCATTAGTCCATCCCACAAACCCCTGGATTTATGACAATCCTCAGGTTTTCAGTGCTGGGTTTTAGGTATCAGATATTTCTCTACACTCCTCACATTTAATACATAATATTCTACCTTTTTGTGTCTCTAATATTCCCTCTTTATTCACCTGTGTCCTGAGCAACTTCCAAATCTAACCACAACAGAAGGAAATCTAAATCACATTTTATTCTTCCTAGATGTTTTTGTTATAACATAAACAGCTTCATGTGGTGTAGTTAAACTGTCCTGGCAGGGAGGAGAGTTGTGCCAGGCACTGCACGTGTGCAAGGGAGGGTTTTGGTGTCCACAGGAACTTGCAGTGTTAGAGCTTTCTCCACAGAATTGCCAAGTTTTGTCATTAATTACTCTTTAAATCCTGCCTTCTTCCTGCTGTTTGCTACTTAGGAATTAAGGTTCTTCAGGTTGTATAAACTCTGGAGGATGCTGTTAAGATGTGCTTTCCATGTCTATGACAATCCTCTGGTTGTATTCAGGTTTCTTTCAAATGAATTCTTTCCTCTCTTTTACCAGGCCCTGAAGTTTTGCATATTTGACTGACTTACCCCTGGTTTCCTTTGTGTGATTTCTGTACCTTTCACATGTTTTTTGCATGTTTGAATTCACAGTCACATTCATGGCACATAGTGGAATTGCCATGGAAATAGGTAACTTTGCATCACCAGAAAGTCTGACGTCCTCTTTTCATATTTATTTCCTTTCTTCCTCATCTCTCCACTCTGAATTCACTTTTCTATTCCACAGTAGATGCAGTATCTGAAACGTGGCCTACTAACACATTAATGATTAAACCCCCTAAAATTTACCAGAAACTCCCCCAAAAAGGTATTGAATACATTGAGATCTGATTTCTCTCCTCTGGCTGTGCAAAGGGCACCTTCACATTCCAGGCAAGAGTTTTGGCTCATCAGGACCAATTTCATGGGCATGGCCTACAGTTGTCAGAAGTGGGCCAGTGACAAGAATTAATATATTAACTGGTGTGCAGTACTCTGACAAATTGCTTACTAAATACATCAAAATTGATTGGGCATTCTGTGTTTAAATTGACAAATGACTGCATTAGGGGAAGGAGGGAAATCCATTAATTACAGCTGCCCTCAACCATAGGAAATGTAATCGTATAAATATAGATTTTGTTAAAACAAAAGTCTGTACTTTACTCCCGTGTTGCTGGTAAGTGTACTTGCACCTCTTTGCTATTAAACCTACAATAGGAGGTTTTGAAGACAGATCTTTGCAATTGGCTTTTAAATAATCAAAGAGCATTTCTGTTGTGTTAAAAGGAAAGATGCAGTGTTTCTGCATCCCGCCCTGACCGCTCCTGGAAATTGTTTCTCTCTCTGAAAAATGGACCTGTAGCTGGGGCTTCTGCTGTCTCATTAATTGTTTATTCTTAATGCAGTGTAATTTGTATTCCAAGATGTGAGCATCTTGCATGCAAACCAGCGCTCTGTATTCTCCTTCCTTGTCCCTGTACTGCTCTCCAAGTCATACTTGCAGGGCTGTTACATTTTTCTGAGTAAGAATTTGCACTTGAGTTAGGCCTGAAGATACAATCAGTTTTATAGGCTTCGTTAAGGGATTCTTGAAAAGATTAAGGTCTGTATTTATAGCTGCCTTTGACTTTTGGCTGTTACAACAGATTTTCATTTCTGGACCAACTGTTGCACATATCTTGTGTTTCACTGAAAATGGCTTTCATCACAAGTCCAGTTTAGTAACTGTCCATTGTCTTCAAAGGGAGGGGGTGAGCCTTTCCCTGCTGTTTGTTTGGGTTAAATGATAACACCATTTATACAGATAATCTCTGTAGCTCTGACATCATGTTTGCACTTCCTGCTCCCTCTAATGAAAGCTGTTCACCCTGCGCAAGACTTCTGTCTCCAAGCAGCATCGTGGTTCTTTATGGCCCCTTTTATATTCCTTTTATACATTCCATTGACAGAAATAAAAATTACATCCACAGAGCTAGTGACTGTTGTGGAAAGTCTGAGGGTAGGATGGAGAGTGTATTAAATAACTGTGAATATATGCTGTGAACACAGACACTGTGAAAACCAAGCTGTGATGCCTGGAATGCCAGCCAAGGAGTGCCACAGGAGGAATCTGGACATTCTGGTCCTCCAGCCCTCCTCAGTGCACAGCAGAGCGTGGTGCTGCTCTGCTCATAGCTGAATGAACTGGACTGATAATCCCATTTAGTGCTGTACCTCTTCCTTTCTCCTTGCATTCTTTTGAGGGTGCATCTTTAACAATGGATTTGGAATGGAGGAATGCAGGTGCTGGTAGATCCCTTTCTATATATGTAAGGGTAGAGCTGTGTAACATTTCTGGGGAGGCCAGAGCTGCTCTTGCTCTGGGTATGTTCAGTGTCTGTCACAACGAGCTGGGTTTCAAACAGTAAAACTGATCAAAAGCAGAGCCTGTGCAGTAACAACAATTACTCTGCTGTGTGGTTACGAGGTGTTCAAAGCCTCTTTCTGCTCTGGCTCTGTGGCAGGGCCACGCTCAAGCAGGAGCTTGGGCAGTTTCAGCTGCTCCATTCCAGCGTCTCTGCTGGGCTTTACTGGTTCTGCACTTGGCCAGTTGAACATAGCCCATTACTGGAGTCCATCCCTATCCAAACCCAGCTCTGACCTTGCCCTGGAGTGGGGGAGTTTCACCTGAGTTCACCTGAGCTGCCGTGGAGAGGAGCTGGAACAAGCTCTGGGATATGGGTGAACATTTCCACCTGCCTCATTTTCCTGTGCTGGCCATGTGAATGGTGCCCAAACTCCTGCCCTTCAGCTGTACCCAGTGCCACAGGTGAGGGCCTTGCCACCAAGTTGTGTCAGTTGAGTATTCCAGACTTAAAAATGCAAAATCAGAGTGCCAGAGAATCCATTTTCTAGATTCCCACTTTGCCATTTTATTCTTTCTACCCGATGTTGCCTCAAGTCAGTGATCATTTTCATGAAATTCTACTTTATTATAGTACTACTGTATTATATGTATGTGTGTATATATATATAATTGTTTTAAAAAAACCTAAGGTTACAATATTCCTGGAGAAAACTGATTCCAAAAAGGCATTTTTCATACAGAATGTGTTTGGGGTTTCCTGGAAAGAGTCACAAATGGTGAAAATGGAATTTTCAAGTTTGCTTCTTACACTTGGAGGCGTGACAGATTGCAGGTTAGTCTGCCTGCCCTTCCTCTTCCAGAAAAGGTGTTTCTAATGAAATTGAGTTCATGGTGGGTTTTTTTTAGGGAAAATTACATTTCCCTAAAACTGTAGCCTGCACTTTCTGCTCCCTGCAAGAACCAGGACTGAGTGTTGAAGGATGCAAATTTAATTTCTGGCGGAGCACTGAGGGACTGGGGTAAACAGGAGCGGGGCAGATGCATCGTTGAGTGAGCAGTGGGGTAAGCCACTGTACATTCTTGTGAAATATTTGTGAAACAATAGAGATGACAATGAACTCTGCAAGGTGCATTGGCTGCTGGGAATGTGCCTGTTGAGGTTCTGGTGCAGGGACACAGCTGGGCCTGTGCGTGGCTTCATCAGCTCGGCCCCAGCTCGCCCGCCCTAATGCGCGCTTTATGAACCGACCGCTGGAAACAGCGCTGGCACAGCAACTCAAACACTTTCAGATGTGTACAAACAACAGTAATGAACAAGGGCACATGCTGAAATGGTTCTTTCCTCCTCTTGCATGGTCATCTGGAAGTCCTTAGAGCCGGGTCCGTGAGCACGCAGGGGTCAGTTTTCAAAGCAGCGTGCGGGGATTTCGCCGCGCGCCTCCCATTGCCGTTAATGGGAGTCAAACGGGTAAATCCCCACGCACCGCTTTGAAAATTTACTACTAAGCCTCTTGACTTCTCACTACATACTTTGATTGTAACAGTAATCCATGGTTAACATAATTTTCCCGACAATAATGTCAAACATACTTTTGAAGTCGGTGAATTATAGAAATAGTTACCTCTTCCATAATTCTTTAAAGATGGCCATCAGATGGATTTCACTGTGGGTTCGTGCAGTTGAAATTATTCTTTAACTCAGAAAAGAATATATTTGTTCTGTTGTGGTGCCGAACTGATTGTCTGCTCACAGTCTGAGTGTTGAGCAGCATTAAGGTGCTCCATCCTGTAAATAATATCAGGTTCTAGATCTGCACAGATTTAAAAGTGCGTTGTACTTGACTGGCCTCCTAAGGGAACTTCAGAGATGGAAGCTGAAATTAAGCCCAGGGAATGTATACCAGTCTTTCTTGGGGAAAAAAATCCAGGCTGTTGACTATCAGACCAGTGTGAGTAAGGAGCAAGTAAAGCAGTCATCAAAAAAAAAAAAAAAAATCTAAGAAGAATTAATCTTCTAATTACAGACCTACCTATGTCTTTATTAAAGTGGTGATACAGAGAGTGGATGGTCCATAAAGCACCAAATAAACTGTGGACAGTACATAAATAATGAATGAATCCAGCTCTAATCAATTGGTGGTATGGAATAACTGTCAGTATGCCTAAACTCCTGCTTTATAGCCCTTTTTTAGCTTAATTTTATTATATTTATGCACATGAGAATTTCAGAAAGTCCTAACAGGAAAAAAATGAGCAGGGAGTAGTTTTGGGTAAAAGAGGATATTTTAATTTGCATGCCATGCTCCTGTAGGAGTTTACAAGCTGAAAACTGCATTAAAACCAGAACTTTGTTCAGTAACGTGCAGCCACAAGAAAAATTACATGGAGCATATCTCCAGCCTACAAACAGTTTATTGTTAACATGGCTGTGAGTGTTCTGCCCAAAATGAAATCCTGGCCTTTGCTTTGTTGTCACACTTGAGCAGAGGTAGAGCCAGAGGCACAGAGCACCAACTCTGACACAAACCCACAAAGCACGTGCTGGATGTGAGCTACACGGCTGTGGGACACCAAAACCAACCCCTGACAGAGCTGAGATCACATCAACAACAGGGAAGAAAGGTGAATGTGGTGAGTTTGGAGTGGCTCCATGGAGACCTGAACCAGAACCATCACATTCTGCTGGTGGTTCTGTGGAACAAAGGCATGAAGGAAATAATTCAAATTGTGGAGCTGAATTTTCCAGCACGAGGACCCCTGAAGTTTGTTGACAATCATGTGATTGCCTCAGGTCTCTACACCACCTAGATGTAACTGAGGAACCAGAGAAAAAGCATCAAAATCAGGTGTTAAGGTGGGGTTTTTATGAAAACAAGGGATATGTCATTTTTATCCTGTGTACCTGTTCACCCCAGACATCACTGGAGACTGGAGGGGTTAGTAAAGAATATGTTGACCTGTTCCTACTGCATTTTAGAAACTCATTTGACGTTATTAACGTTAATTATATTAAATTATAATTATGGAGATGGAAAAGGCAGGCTCTCTGGGTGTCTGCAGGCATGTGCACGGCAGGCAGCACCAAATAAACAGGCTTTGTGGTGCTCAAATGCCTTTGTTTGCTCTTAATTTGAACAAACATGCAGCCCTTAGAGAAGAGCACATTGGGAATTTCATATATAACTCTCAATTAAATTGAGTTGTGCAAAGCTTATTTCTGTAAATGAGAAAATTAAAACCTTTTGGTTCAAGAAGTACACAAAACTAAGTAAAACTAATGATTTATTGTTCCCAAATTAAAGCCATAAGTGCACACACTACAATTGAACTGTAGTGGTTCTTTGTTCCAACACTTTTATGCTGCTGAAAGATGATAATTTATAATCTTTGAAGGAAGATTTGTCTTAGCTTTAGGTATTTATTGTATAATTAGCCCATCCATGAACAAACCCACTGTGTGTTAAATCCAGTATTCCTCCAATGTGTATTTATCTAGGTCTTGCTCACGTGGCAGGAATGTCTATGCAAATTATTTGAGATTAATACAAATTGTTTGTTTTCTTGACTTGTCAGTAAATATCAAGGAGAAGTTTCTAAACAATGAGGGGTTTTTTTCATACTTATTCATGGAACTGTGTGAATCAGGTCCTGGAATTCCAGAGAAATATCAGCTCTGCTGTATTTCAGCTTTTGCTTTGGCTTGTGTTGGCACTTGTGTCTCCACAGTCCCTTCTGTGCAGTTTTCCTGGCACTAACAATTATCACACAAATAACTTCATTTGCAATGTGGTTTTTCCAGATACAATCTTCCTTCAATATATTGGTAACATCAGTCCTGTCAGTGCAGAGATGGGAGGCTGTCAAATTTTCCCTTGAAGGAGGACAGAGAGCAAAGGTGCCATTGTTACTTTTGAGCAGCTCAAAGATCATTTTTGCCCCTGGCCAAATATTGATGGCAAAACTCTGATTTTTGCTATAGGTATCAGTCCAGTTTTTCAGAGGTGTCCTTGAATGCTCATTTTTGGATTGATGTAATAAGCAGACTGTAGGAACTCATGTCCTGTCATACTGCACAGACAGAAGTTGTATGTTTGAATTCTCACCTTAGATTTTTAGTAAACACTTATTTTTTGTACTTTTTCACTTTGTGTTTGTGTATTTCTAGGTTAAACAAACTCAATTGCAGTCTGATATTTGATGTGTTTGTTCCAGATGTTGGTGTGAGAACAGAAAAAGTTAAAAGTTAGCATAGCTCAGACACAAGGCATTGAATTGATTGTTTTAGGAAGGTACAAGCCACCTGCAATTGCAGTAAAATATCTCTCTGCAGCCAAGGAGATGGCTTGATCTGTGCTCTTGATCTGTGTCATTCAGATTTGTGACTTTTCCCAATGAAAGGGAAATTACAGGAGAACCAGTAAAAAACATTTGCTATGAAGCTTTGCAAGAATTGTAATTTTATTATTATCCTGCATGGTTGGGAAATTCTTCAGAAATTTAAAATTCTCTGTGTTGCAGCATCAGAATAACCTCACTGATGGTGAGAGTCTGTTGTAATTTCCTGTGTGAATTCAGATTTTCAAAGAATTAAGCTGAAAGATAAAAGATTACTCCTGAGCTCAAATTCCTGGAAATGTTCCTTCCAGGGTTAAATTAATCTCATCTTGGAGCTTGATACCGATGTGAGAGGTGTGTGCCCAGAAAAGGGGGAAAAAGAGGAAAAGAGGGCTTTGCATTTTTACACCGTGTTTGTTCCTACAACTTCAAGGGCATTTTTAACTTGGAAAAATATGCCCATATGTACATTTGTGACAAGCAGGCCAGCGATGGCAGATCTCCAGCAAGGATCACTTGTCTGATAAGGTCACTTCTCCCAGCACACTGCACATTCCCACTGGGAATGGTGGGAGTAGGGCCAGTGGTGAGCTGGGATCCCCCATCCCAACCAGCCCCTCTGAACTGCTGTTGTGATAGGTGTGGCACAAAAATGCTGCTTTATTAAACAGCCAAATAAATGACTGAGGGCTGACCTCAGCTGAGGCTTTATCACTGCTGCCCTGCTGGTGAACTCTCAGGCAGAGCTTTTCCATGGAATCCAGCATTTCATCACTCCTGGGTGGAAAGAGTTAATGCTGCTCTCGGAAGCTGCGTGGAATCACAAGACCTGTGACTCCTCAGGGAAAGGCTTCCAGTGCAGCACCAAAATGAATCATTTGTTCAGCTTTTTAGTTGTTTTTTCAAATTTCTTTCTCATTGTAAAGCCATCTTGAATCTCCAGTAAAATGTAAAAGTATCCCCAAGGGAGAAATAAGGTGACCAAGCAGGGGGGATCTGCTCCCTGGGCTGTGGTTTTGCAGCTTCCCTAATCTTGACAGCTCTGGTAGTTGCCCCTGGGATAGAAAGAACAAAAAAAATTCAGATCAGTCCATAAAGTTCCTGTTTGTTTGAAAGCAAAACCATCTGCTGGAGCCATGAAGTTTGTTAGGGAGTTCAGTAACAGGAAAGCCTGCAGTTGATCAGCTGTGCTCTCTGAAACAGGCAGGAGGATTCAGAGCAGGGAGCCAGGAGATGTGGGGAGCGTGAGGGCAACTGCAAAATGGGTCAGAATAATGGGTTTGTTTCTTTGGTTTCAAGTACAAACTTTGAGGAAGAGAAGTGGGTGCTGTGATTTCATATTCAGATTGTACTGTGGATCCTCAGGAAGGAGTGTGTGTTCTCTAACAGGACAGACACATCCCTCAGTCATGGAATTCAGTCTGTCATGGATGTAAGGAAGCAGATGGAGGTGGTTTCTGTATTGTCTGAAAATTGTGAAGACAAAGCTGCAATAACACCTGGGGCTGTCGAGGCATGGGTGTGCACAGGCACAGATGGGGGATTGCAGAGAAGATGGTGGATCACAGGATCACAGGATGGTTTGGGTTGGAAGAGACCTTAAAGATCTTTTATTCCCCCCCTGCCATGGGCAGGGACACCTTCCACTATCCAGGTTGCTCCACCCCCATCCAGCCTGGCTTTGGGCACTGCCAGGGATCCAGGGGCAGCCACAGCTGCTCTGGGAAACCTGTGCCAGGGCCTGCCCACCCTCCCAGGGAGGAAATTCTTCTCATGGGAAAAACTTGGTGCTTTATCATCAAAGCACAGAATCATTGAGGTTCTTCCTTCCTTCCAAAACCATCGAGTCCAACCCATGCTCACTAAACCATACCATGAAGTGCCATCTCTGCTCGTTGTTTGAATCCTTCCAGGGATGGGGAATCCACCACTTCCTGGGCAGCCTCTTCCATTGCTTGACCACTCTTTTTCAGTGAAGAAATTTTTCCTAATATTCAACCTGAGCTTCCTTTGTAGGAATATGTCATATTTTTTCTGGCACTTGGAATAATTCTGGAGTAAGCTGGGCACTGGGCTGAATTTGGGGCATTGCAGATTTGAGAATATGGACACTCTGTAATCCAGGGGTGTGAAAAATGGCCCTGTAGCTTCAGATACTGACACACAAAACAGGATGGAGATCCCTTTATTCCATATAGTATATGGATTTATGCAAAGCTGTTTACATTACAGAGGCGCCATTCTGTATTTATGGCTACCATTGTGTCTGCATTGCCATTAAAACTCCAATTACTGGGGGTTTACTACATGGCTGTAAAAATTTGTAGTGGTTGAAAGCTTGACACATAAAGGTCAACCCTGCAATAATACAGTTTTTAAAAATTTTTAAAACCTTGATTATAAAATGTGGGAATATAAAAATACTTTGGTATTTTAAGAATTTCAGGTTAAAAGAAGAAGAGCCAGTGGGTTATCCTGGTGGCTGTATGGATATATCCAAGTCAAAGAGCAGGCATCTTTTCATCCCTTTAATGTCAATATTTGAGCTCTTTCTGTGCTTCTAGAAAATTTGTTGTCACAGATTTAGGAAAACATACATTGCTGTGCCGTTAACTTATTTAAAAACCTTTTTTTTTTTTTTTTTTTCCTTAAATAATGCATTCAGCAGTAATTCTGATTTTGTGTTTTGGGGGTTTTTTTCAGTGGTGCCACCGGGGAGCCCTGGGCCCATCACCCGGCACGAGTCCTACGACAGCTTGGCCTCCGACCACAGCGGGCAGGAGGATGAGGAGTGGCTGTCACAGGTATGCTCTGGGGCCTTCCAGGCCAGCAAAACAGCAGTGGGAGCCACTGGAAGCAAAATTCACAACTTTCCTCCAAGTGGGAAGTAAACTTCCAACAGCCAGGGTATTGCTGTGTGTGAAACTGACTCCACTGCTGAGTGTGGGTGTGGATCTGATGGTCCCAAAGCAGATAAAGCCCCAGCATTCCTGACACAGTCACATCCCTGGGAAGCTCAGCAGGAAGTGGGAAGTTTCAGCTGGCAACAGCAAGTGACCTGACTCCCTTTTTCTCCTGGCACGGTCCTTTGTGGACAGGGATGAAGGAAGTTGGCAGAATGATGGTGCCTTTTGGGTGGTGACCTTCCTTTGACCATAAAAATGGGCAGTAGCTGGTTTACTTCCTTCCTTCCCTGGTTATCATTTCCTACTGAGAATTCCTGTGACTTCTGGCCAGATATAAATACTGCATTGCTTTAAAACTATCATGCTTGGTGGAGGATTTTTATGAGGTCTAATCTTTGTCTCGTTATCCAATCTTGCTTTGTTTCAGTCAATGAAGCTTCTCTGTAAGAACTCAGTAAATACTTGACCATTTGGCTCAAAACAGAACCACAGTGTAAGAATGTAGGTCATGAATAATACACTGAGAATTAGTTTCTGTTAGAAATGGAAGGTTAGAATTAAATAAATAAATAAAATTTACAAATGCTCTGGATTTGCCAAAGCAATTACAAGGTACCTGATCCGTGGAATTCACCCTGACAAATTAGGTGGGTTTCCTCTGGTTTAAGAACAATGTTGTTATGAGAGTGATGCATTAAATGTGTTGCTGGGGTGTATGGCATAAATATGAAATATTTATGGATGGGATTTGCTTCTCCCACTGGTGAATAAATCATACACAGCTTTTTCCTGAAATGAGAGGTTAGGTTTCCACATGGACCTGTCCAGGAGGAGCATTCACTGGGGAATCCAGTCAGTGAATTCATTTACCTGTCTGAGGTTTCAGATGTGGCTGCACATTGAGGTGTCTCATTTGTTTCTGCTGTGTCTGATTTCTCAGAGCACAGAGATGATGAAACTTCTCAATCAGGGCAGTCAACAGGAATTTTATCTCTGAGCTCACTGGGACCAGATTTCACCTGTAGTTTTCCACTTCTCCAGGACTGTTTGGAAGTATTTGCTTATTTTACTGTTCTAGAGAAGCCTCAGGAAAAAAGAGATTATGCTAAAGCTACATTATGGCTGTTTGTTTATTACTAATTATTGGAAGATATAAGATACCAACAGAACTTAGACTGCTCAAACTTCATCACATCCATCCCTCTAGAAGAGTAAACAAATTTATAAAGGGGAAAAAAAAAATCCCAAGTGATGTCACAGAACACAGATAATTCTGAGAATGCTCCTGGAATGTTTAATTCCTGCTGAGAGCAGGAGTGATGAGAGCCCTTGGAGCACGGCGACGCTGGCGCTCCCCGAGCAAGCCACTTCAGATTAAGCCTAAAGTGCAAGGATGTTTTTCAAAATTAAAGTGTTGTTATCAACAGTAACAGCAAGCAGTGAAAAAACACCGCCCTTCACTTCAACTTTTCAATTAGAACAGTGGGTAATGTGTGCTGTCAGTGGGAAGTAGATACAATATGTTTGTCCTGCACACAACAGCAGAGTGAATAGGAACATCTGGCCATAGCCTCAGTAAAATTGCAAAGGCATCTGTTTACCTCTCGGCTCTGTGACACTGATGGTTTCAAGCTTAAAATACACAGATTACTTTATCTGTGGCCTAATTTACGCTGCTACATAAAAGCTACTTGCCTCAGAAACGGCAGCAGCCAAGCTGAGTTAGGCTGAGCTAAATGCAAAGATGGAAATAGAGCTGCATAGGCTGTGGTTGTTGTCTGACATTAGCAGAGAACTGACATCATCCAGGGTTTCAAATTGCTCCTTAAAGATGGAGAATCACTACTAGTATACATCTATGTACCTATACAGAAATCTGTTTTCATGAATTCCCTCGCTAACTTGCATTTCTGCTGTGAAGCTGATTGTTGGTTTAGCAGAAACTGATAGGTACTTCAAAGTCTATTTCTGTTTTAGAAGTATGAGTTCACCAGAGCTTAATATTTTAATTTTATCTTTCCTTTTTCTGATCTTTA
This sequence comes from Urocynchramus pylzowi, assembly GCA_013397555.1. Classification (NCBI taxonomy): domain Eukaryota; kingdom Metazoa; phylum Chordata; class Aves; order Passeriformes; family Fringillidae; genus Urocynchramus; species Urocynchramus pylzowi. The sequence goes on from VZRH01007402.1 coordinate 152,171, forward strand.
AAAGCTCTTTTTGATTTTTAGTCTTGTATTGCATGATCTTTCCAGCCTTAATGATTCTATTCTCTTGATTACAGAAGCTGTATGCTTTGTTTACCCTTTTATTTACAGTTTTCCTGATCACAAACACCCTACTTCTGTAGAATTGTCAGAATTTTGGTTAAATGGATTTGTTTGTGTGGACCTTGTGTGTAGCACATCCGTGGTTGTGTTCCTCAGCGTGACCTGGGCTCATCCCAGCACTCTTCCCATGGCTCTGGGTTATGGATCTTGTGCTTCCCACAAGATGCTCCGTGCCAACCTCTCCTCACATGTGCCAACAGGAATTAGGAGCTGTGATTTGCAGTCCAGCTCTCACTGTATCCATGGGAAGCAGTTTAAGCTGTGAACTTTCACAAAGCAGCTGTAACAAAGCTGGAAGGAGCTTTCTGGAAGAGCTTCCCTCACCCTGCTGGGGATGGGGGATGTGGGCTTTTGGTTCCTCTCTCTGCTCCGTGCAGATTTAGGCAGAACTGTGTTCCCTGTTGGTCATAGCATTTGAGTTTTGGGGTGTGTTTCATCATGGCAAGGGGAGGAAAGAACAGGATCAGGTGAAGTGGTGGCCAGGATGAAGCTTTGATCTTTAGAGCAACTTAAGAACTGGAGTTCAGTGTCCTGAGGCTTGTGGTTCATGAGCTTTCAAGTCTCTGCAAGAAGCTCTTGGCTTTGGCTAAAGCATTATTCTCTAGCAATGACATCCCCAATTCCGCTTTGTTAAACACTCCTCCAAGCACCCTGGCTCAGAGCACCCTTCTCACTTGAGAGCAGCGGGATTCCAGGAGTCCAGCGTAGCAAAGGACCCCCCCATTGTCTGAAGCTGCAGCTCTGTGTTCATCACTGCCCATCTCCCCTTCCCACAGGTGGAAATCGTGACTCACACTGGGCCTCATCGGCGCCTGTGGATGGGCCCTCAGTTCCAGTTCAAGACCATCCACCCCTCAGGCCAAACCACCGTCATCTCCTCCAGCTCCTCCGTGCTGCAGTCGCACGGGCCCAGCGACACCCCGCAGCCTCTCCTGGACTTCGACACAGATGATCTCGATCTCAACAGCCTCAGGTAAAAATGAAACCCATTTCCCAGCTGGCTCACATTTGTTGTGTGTAGGATGTGTCACAGTCTTTATCAGGCTTGTCCAGAGGAAAGTCTTGGAAGAGCGCCTGATGCACCAGCGAGAAAAATCTATTGAGGCCAAGCAGCTCAGATTCCTTTTGCTGTCCCTTCTTGGGCACGTGGCAGGAAAAGACAGCACAAAGTCTGGTGGCCTTGCTCAGTGTCCTCTTGCCTTTCACAGTTTCTGCATTGCTTAATAAATTCATTTTCTCAGATATGAGTGGGAGCTTTGTGCCATGAATTTAGACAGCGGTCAGTGTGTTGGAACAGTAAGTGAACTTCTGGAATGTTTTCCTCCTCCCTGTTTTTGTTTTTTCACCACTCCTTTTTTTCCTTCCTTGTAATTTTTTTCATGTATTAAATTCATCTGGTTTTGGACATCAGCTGATTTGGAATTGGGGACAGGGGGTGGGCTTAGGTAAAGGAAGGGAGGAAAGCAAAGGTAACTGTGGGTTTACATTCACTGGTGATTTGTAGAAGAGATTTTTGCTCCAAGTGTTTGTGTCCTGCCCAGTAACTCCAGATTTAACAAGTTTCCATGCTCCTGACTCTGCATGTGATTTGAAGTCCAAAGTTCTGTGGTAGGGACTTGGATTGTTCGGGACTGTGTCTGAAACTCTTGGGAGTAAAGCAAGAGAGATGGATAACATGACTTATCCCATGAAAAGTGGGCAGATCGTTCTTGGACTGGAAATCCATGGGTTTGAAATGTGTGATTTTTTTCCTTGTGTGTAATTACTGCCATGAGTAAGGATGTGGCTGTCAATGTCTTTATATATATATATATTCACTTGCAGAAAGAAAGCAGAAATAAAAAGAAATAATACAGATCTATGTTATAAAAGGAATCAACAATTACAAATGGGTCTTTAAAATTCTGCTGTTGAGGAGGGCAATGGAGGCTTTTTGACCAAGTTTGGGTAGGGTGAGCTTTTTGCTTTTTTCCTTTGAGGCTTCGTGAGAGCTCCCATCTGAGCCATTCTTTGGGAATACCCACTTTGAGTCTCTGGGTGGATTATCCCAATCTCAGCTGCACCAAGCAAGGGAAACCAGAACTTTCCAACAGCTTTTAAGCTATTTCACAATGAAATTGCTGCTTGTCCCAGCTGATTCTCATTTGGGTGGGACTGGGCCCTGCTGAGCATGGCCAGGTGGTGCCTGTGAATCGTCTGCCCAGGCAGGGGGTGGAGTCACCATCCCTGGGCCTGTTCAAAAAAGGACTGGACGTGGCACTCAGTGCCATGGTTTGGTGGATGAGGAGGTGCCAGGTCATAGGTTGGACTCGATGATGCTGGGGGTGTTTTGCAGCCTGGCTCACTGTGTGGTTGTGTGGTTGCCAGGATCCAGCCGGTGCGCTCGGAGCCCGTCAGCATGCCGGGGTCACCGCGGCCCGCGGCCGACCGGCGCGGCGTCTCCACGGTCATCGATGCTACTTCAGGTAGGAACACCCTCCTTTTCTGCTCCATAGTCATCAACCTGCTCTTTTCTTTTGGCTGGTAACGTGTACTAATTGTTGCCATCAAGGTTGTCCTGATTTTGTGCACCACAGGGTAAGTGCTGTCTCATACAAATACTCAATCCTGCTGTGATGATGATTTTTTTTTTTCCCCCCCTCTTACCACTCAAATGTGAAGTCACAGCATTGTGGTAAGATGGGGACACACAATTTATGTGAAGTTTAACGTGAGCTATAGAATGCTAAAAAGTGCCTAAACTAAAAAGCAGAACATTTACAAATACTAACACTGAAATGCTTTTATTAATGAATGCCTAAAGCATAGAATATTACAGTTCCATCTCGTTTATAAAGTAGCTTTCATTGAAATGTAATCATAAATGTAATTGATTTCTGTGAACAGTCAGGACAACAGGAGAGTTTATCTAATGTTTGTGTAATAGGCACATTTTCACTGCTCTGCTCTGAAAAGAGTGTGTAGATTTAATACTACAGTGGTTGTGTTAATATCAACAGAGTAATAGATGTACTATAAAGTTCTCTTTTCCCCTCAGTGCTGGGGGATAGCCTGTCTAAAGAAACAAGGGCAGCAGCAGAGCTTTATGTTCCAGTGCAGCTGTACAGCGTCTGAGGGTCCACACAGCAGGATTTTGTCAAATAAAATCTCTCACAAGTAGAATTATTAAACACACAGCATTAGTCAAACAGTCAAGTCAGAGAGGATTTTAATCTTCAGTGATTTGAAAATCCCTGGAGACTCCTGATTGGATTGAGGTTAAACTGTAAAAAGAGACTGTAACACATACAGAAAGGGGTTTCTGAAGGTTGGTTTAAAGAGAGTTAAAATAAAAGCTCCTGTTTCAGACTCTGTTTGCTGTTTGATATAAATGCTGAGTCCAAGATACTTCATTGTTTGCCAAATGAATTTATTTGGGTATTACAGGATATTTCATTTATGTGTTTATAACAGAGTTCAATAGTAACCACATTTACTTTGGATATTGAGAATTGTCCTTATAAATTCCATTTCAAATATTTAAAAGTTGTTAAATTAATTCCTGTTGGGCTTAGACAAACATCTGGTGCTGGTTATTGAAGGGGAATTTTGTTTGTTTTACTACATGGCAAAGTAATTTTGAAAATAATTGTTTGATACAGAAGAAAATATTAATGCATCAGTTATGATTTTTTTTTTTTTTGCCTAGTTCATCTATGCTTATTGCTCCTAAAAGGTTCCAAGTTGGAATCACAGGAGTGCTTCAGGCTGTATATGTGACACTTGAGATTCAGAGTGATTAATGGCAGAGCTGTGCCTCACTATCAGCTGATACAGAGAGAGATATCAGCATTATCAGGGTGGGGATTTTTCCCTCCTGTGTAGGAGCAGTTCCTTCACCTGTAACAGGGATGTGCAGTAATTCTGAAATGTGATCATTCTGTAACTGTAGCACTTCCTAAAGCTGTGCTACTCCATCTACAGCAGAAACAATGGACTCACAGGACTGTGCCTCTTCCATGCTGAACAACTTTTCCTCAGGTGTGGATGGGGCTTTAATAGGAACTGACTCATGAGAATGTGATGAAGCCTCATTTGTAATGCCTTTAACATGTGTGTCCATATTAAAATTGCCAAAATCCATTGTATGCATTGTTAGGACACTGAAAATATATTTAGTGTACAGCAGTGACTCAGTTTGGTTATAACACTTCATAAGTTCCTCATAGACAATACCTGGGTTTTGTTAGGGACATGCTGATGGCAGTATTTTTTTTACTTCACCCAGACAGGTGAGGTTGGAATTGATTTTTGATTCAGGGATTTTAGCATCTCTTTGCAGGTCTTGTATTGCCTGATCCTCACTCTTTCCCATGCAGAGCTTAGGGGTTCAGATTCTAAATTGTGTGATGGTTTAGGGGTGTAAATTGTTGCAGAGTAAAGGAGACACAAGGAAAATATATACACTGTTTTTGAGATTTCAAACTGTTCTTGTAACAGGGCCCAGCAAAGGAAAGAAGAGTATTTAATGCTCATTTTCTTCTCCTCCCACCTCTGAGATGTGCAGGAAACTCCATTAATCTCAGCTGTGGATGGGAAGGGTTTGGTTTTAACACCACTCATGTACAGCATTGGGTTTTTGTGTTCCAGTCCACCACTTCAAGCATTCTCATTTCCTGCTCTTCCCACGGCGTGCCCTACACAGCTGATGTTCTTTATGGAAAAGACATTTTTAGGTTTGAAGGATTTTTAAGTAGATCATAAATTTTTCCTGCCTGAGCTGAACCAGGAAGTGATTGTCCAGCTCTGCCCCTGCACTGGAGCCTGTTGCACGTTGTGAAGATGCTTATCTGAGCTTTGATTGCCTGTTGCTTGGAGATGCAACCCGTGTGGCGCCTCTGCTTATCTGACTCATCACTTCTCCTTCCTATCAAAAGACTTCAAGTACATGTTTATCATCTCCCATTATCCTTCTGCCATTCCCAATAGCTTCCTTCCTTCTCCCCCTTTGGTGACAATTCTGTTGTTGCATTTATTAAGCCGTTTGTGTGCTTTTTTTTAAAGTATTTTTTTTTTCCTCATGTGTCTATAAAACTGTTGTGGGCTAAGGACAATCTTGTAAGATCACTTGGAAAAGTCTTCATTTAAAAAGTGCAAAACTCCAATGCTGTTATCAATAATGAAAATTTACAGTGGCATTCTCAAGGTGGATGGCTGCATCTGTAAAGGTTACTTGGCTATATTTTAAAAATGTATATCACAGTATGGTTCTCTCAACTCAAAATTCTCCTAAGACACTCTTCTCTGGTTTATTTTTTTCAAGAAAAGTTTGCAAAAATTCAGTCACCTAAAGCTACTGGACACTTGTCCCTCAATGCAAATGTTTTAGTCATATGCATCATAGAGAGAATATACCCTCAAGGATTAAATGCACTGCAATTCCAGATGCTGTTCCAGATTGGCAGTTGGAAATGTTAAAGGGGGACAACAGTGAGTTTAAGTCTTTGTAAAGCAGAAAGCCTTTGGTGACAGTGCAGCAGCAGAACCACTGCACAGGTAGGAGCTGCTCACTGTGTGCAGCAAGCAGAGGGTGTCTGTCCCTCCTCCCCAAAGGTGTGCTCAGGCTCTGGGCTTGCCTTTGACACAGGTGGGTTAAGCCTTAGTAAGTCAGGTTCTATTTGTTTATGAGCCCAGAAATGAAAGAGAAACCTTAAAGAGTGCTCCTGTGTGCAGGTGATGCTGCAGCTGAAGGTCATGTTCTTTACACACCCAAACCAACCAGGCACCTCTCTGAATTTTCATTTTATAACCTGTGGAGGAATGACATACATCATATGTGTTACATATCTGAAAAAACAAACCTGGTGGGACTCTCTGAATAATGAGTGATGCAGAAATTAGGGGTATGGGCAGGTTAGGGTATCTGTACAGTCAACTCTGAGCTTCCAGAGCTAGAAGAGCTCCAGGGAAAGGATTTTGCAGCAGTTGCTGGTCAGTGAGTTTGCCCACACAGCTGCACTGAGTGCACACACGAGTGTTTCCCTTCAGCTGCACCCCAGGTGTGGGCTCAGGTCCTCAGGAGTGCTCAGTGACTCAGTCCTGCTCATTTAAGAGAAGTGGCTGCATCTGTGTGTCTGTCTATGGAAAGCCTTGTTTGTTCCCTCACACAAAGAGGTTTTGGACACTTACCCATCAGCCACGTAATGATTTGGTTGCATTGCTAGTGGAGGATGAGAACATTGACAGAGGAATTGTCTAATCTCTTTTTTTTTTTTTGCATCAACCTCTTCCTTTCCTGCTGGGAGGAGATCACAGAATAGAATCATAAATCTGTTTCTTTCTTGCCTAGAATAAATGCAGAAATTGAGTGGGAAGGATTTCAGTGAATGGCATTATTTAATGAATAAAATTAATTTGTAGAAGAAAAAGATCCTGAGGATTCTTTTCCTCATTAATTGTGTGTGGGGTGGGGGGAACCTTAATGTTCTCAAATGAAACCTGGTGAGTGCTGTGCTGCAGGGGGATGCACACATCATTTTTTAATGAAGATTGTTTATTACTGTTGTATGAAACTCTGACAATACTAAGCTCTCTTCTGGTTACTTCAATCAATGCCCACTTAAAATCAGCTTGTAATTTAGTACTTCCCCTCTCTTTTGTGTGTGACTGGCTGGTCGTGGACAGAGAGCTCTGCCTGCAGAGAGTTTAATGAACAGAAGAATTGACTGGGGCTTTGTGGGGGAGGGAGTTGTCCTTTTATTGTTCATCATCACACCTGATGATGTGAGGCAGAGACCAAGGGACAAATTTTTACTGTCCAGCAATGCTCTCACTTGGAATTTAATAAACACTTCTGCTGTGACACCTTAAACCATCTGAGCTCCTTTCTGTTGTATGCACAATCAAATATTTATTCCCAAACGCTGTACACCACAAAGTGCTGCCTGGGAGCAGTGCAGCTCAGTTATTCAGGTAGTAAAGATGTGTGAATGCAGCTGGCAGATGAAGTCACCAACATTGTGAATTCCCAGGCTGTCCCTGCTGCCACAGGCAATAATTGCCAGGCTGAGCCAGGGCTGGGCTCCCATTCCAGGAGCTCGGGTGTCAGGGCTGCTCGAGCTGCCCTGCTTGAGTGGAGGCAGCCAGGGCTGCAGGGCCATGAAATCGATCCGGGCTGCAGTCCTTGACCTGAACCTGTAATTACCTGCATGGGATAAAGGTGGTTTGTTGTGGCAGATAGAGATTGCACTCCGGGCTGCAGAGGATAATGCTGAGCTTTGAAGGCAAGGAAAGGGTTTGGCCCCTGGGCTGTTCTTCACAGTAATTGAGAGGTTTTAATAATGGGCAGAGAACAAGCTGCTCTTAGGGGGCATCACCTGTTCAGTAACACAAAAAAACCGACCCAGCACTGCTTGGTTTGTAGTTACTCATCCTGTCAGCCTAAATTTACATGAGTTTAAGTTATGTTTCTTTCCTGGAATAGCTTCTGTGCTGATCCTGTTAATGTATCTATTTAAAATGCCTATTATGTTACCTATTTGCATAACATTTTATGCATTATTCCCTGACTAGTGACAGCATGTGGGATATCTCAGGTATCTTTGTTTCCTCACATGTGCTCCTGCTCTCTCCATCCAGCTCATCTGCCTTGCTAAGTGTGTGTGTGCATGAGCTGCATAATGCAAAATTCTGGTACTTAGGATGTTTTCAACTTGATTTATTTCATCTAATTTGAGAAAATGTTATCTGATGATTTTTGAAGAGAGCCTTAAGACAGAGCTGACTCTACCAGGCTCCAAGATGCCAATGCAGTGTACATGATTACATCTGGAAACAGCTATGCCCTATAGACTGGGGAGATGTGAGGAGAAATTGAAATGACCTGACACTACTGACGGGGCACTTGCTGCTGGATCATTGCCTGGACTGGGAAAAGACTCAGCTGCAGGGATACATGGAGTAGCATTAATGTCTTGAAACACTGGTGGGTGTTTTCTGGAGGCAGGAGAAGTACACTGGAGAGGACAGGCATGGGAGCAGTGAGTGAAAGGCAGCAGAATCATTAGATGCTGATTTAATTTTCCACCCTGTGATGATTGTGGGTGGTTTAGTCAGTTCTGGAGGTGGCAGCTCACTCCCCACAGCACAGCGTGGTGATGTGGGGTAGCTTTACCCTGCAAGGGACAGAGGAGACTCCTCACCCAGTTTGCCTGTGGTACAGCTGAGCAGTCTGATAGTGATTGAAGCAATTCATCTCTTCTAAGACTGTTGCATTTCAAACCAAGCCTGTATCAGCTTAAAAAACCAGTGCTGCATGCATCTGATTTAACTGATGCAAGTGAAAATCAAAAATCAGCAGTTTCTAGGCCCTGCTGTGTTGGGTGGAATTTGAATTTAAGCAGTTGAGGTTCCTGGAGGTGCTGCTCTCCATGTTCAGCAGCCCCAGGTGATTTTTGGCCCAGCAGTTCCTCTGTTGATGTCACAGCTCCCTGAGCAAACTGTGACCTCCCCAGCATCGTAACCAAATCCAGGGGAGTGGGGTTTTTCTTCCCACAGGAAGATAAGTTGCAGTGGGGCCCCTGGGGGCCCTGATAATGGTCACTGGCACAGTGCTGCTGCTCCCAGACAGTTGTTCTCGTGTCACACAACCTGCCTGACGCCTGTACAGGGCTCCATTAGTGCAGCCTCTGCAGGGTCTCACTGCTCAAGTGTGAGCCACTACCTTCCAGTTGGGGAAGCCACCTTCAGTTCACATCAGCTGAAAAACTGCAGTGGGCTGGAGCATGGTGTAAGCACAGAAATGCCATGGGTTTATGTAGGGGGAAAAAAAATAATCTTGTTGTCCTGGGTATTTTGCACTAGTTAGCAAAAACTCACTCTTAATATGAGATTCTTATGTGCCCCTTAATTATCTTTCATTAGCAGCTGTTAATGCTGTGTGTAGGTAGCTTTAAAGCTCTGAATAAGTGGGAAGTGTTGATTCTAATCATATCTGACACCACAATCTTCTGTGGAACAACACATGAGCTGAGATTCCCGATGGGCTCCTGTAGGATACAATATTTATTATAGCTGGAGATCTAAGAGCTCCCAGCTACTGTTAAACTTACAAGAGATCCAGAAACCTCAGTGTCTCTACTTGTGTTTTGAGAGATTGCACAGAAATAACACACCACTGGTATTTGCAGGCAGCGTGTGCATTGACATTTCTGCTCTTTTCCTACACTGCTTAAAGGAAGCATTTTGCAAATCTTTATATTTTTATAAGCTTGTAACATATTCTAAGCTCATCTATTAATCTAGACTGCTTGGAATGGCCTTAAAATGGATGTGCAAATGAAAAGAGTATTTGAATTTTGGAGTGAGTATTGTTTCAGGGAAAGCTTTATTTGTAATCAGTTTATAATAGAGACATTTTTATTTAGTGATTTCATTAATTAGGCTTTATCTTTCAAAGTGTTTGCTCACCATTTCCCATGTTTGCTTTGAAAACATATTTATATGCCTCATTATTTCTTGTTGCCTCTTTGGCATGCAGTCTCTGTTAGATGTTAATGGTTTCAACCATCAGAATTCTGGTTCTGATCCTCTTGAGATCCTCCAGCTTGTCCTCCCTTCTTTTCAGGAGGTGTTCCAGAACATCAGCCCTTGTCTTCAGGGCTCTGCAGACCCTTCCTTTTGTCTTTCAGCTTCCTCCTGCTGTAATTTTTAATGTAATACCAGCATAAGCACTTATTTTCACCACTGTTAATCCAAAAGGAGCAGGTTTTAGCAATTGTCCATTAGAGTGTGATAAGGATGAGTGAGCAGAAGTGTGGATTTGGGGATATGACACATAAAACTGAGCTATTTGGCAGGATAAATTAGCCAGGCATTTCATCTACTCTGAGGTGGAGTTTCATACCTTGAGGGTGTTCCAATCACAGCCTCTTCACCCTGGCTACTCGCTGGAGTAAAGATGTTCTCTGCTGGGAATAAATATTTATATCTAAGTTGAAATACAGCCTGTTGGTGCTCACTTGTGTGTATATTTTATTGCCTCGGTGACGTAAGGGGGAAAGAAACAGATGGAAAATATTTTGTTTTCCTTAATTATCCACCACTGTGGAATACCTACTGGCTTGGAGCTGTGGCTCCTCCCCTGCCTTGGACTCCATCCCTGGCATCACCCCAGCCAGAGTTTAATAGTTCTTTATCTGCTGCTTGCATTGCTTTTAACTTTCACTTTTTATTACAACCCAGGCTAAATTGGGTGCTGGTTACTGCTCCAGCTCTGGCTGCAGAGCTCTGAAAAGCCAAAGCTGGTGCCAGCAAGTGGCTGCTGCAGAGAGCAGGGAGTGGGAGCACAGGGTAAAAGGAGCCCCTGATTGTCACCATCCTCCTCCTCAGCTGCTCTGCTGTGCAAGGAGAATCCTGGAGGTCCCAGCCTCCAACTGTGGGGCTTTTATTCCTGCTTGGAGCAGCCCACCTGGGGCTCTGCTCCTTCCAAAGGGAGCATGTGAAGCCAAGCACTCCTTGTGCTTCATCCTGGTGCTGCTCCCCTTGTGGAGGCGAGAACAAGCAGGGCACAGTCAGCAAAAGATAGAAAACAGGTTTGGGGTTATTGGCATCATCCTCCTGGGACCTCTCCAGGTGAGAGGTGGTCCCTGAGCCCTGGTGCCCCGAGGCTCCTCTCAGTGCAGGCCTGGAAAATGGAGCAAGAGAAAAGGAAAAGGTGCTGATATGAACAACATATGGTTATTGCTGGAGTTTGGCCACAGATTGAAGGCCTCAGAGTGGATTCCTGGGCCTTCGTATCCTATCCCAAAACCAACACAAAAGCCTTTCCAAATACATTTTATAAGCTCTGTGATTGTAATAGTCCTATCAAAAATCCTATGTCCCCAGGTCAGCTGGGGTGCAGACCATCCTCTCCTGAAATCCCAGGCTTGCCAAGCCTTTCTTCCCTGGCATTTCCCTCCAGCAAGAGCGAGCAGCCATTTGTGCCTGGTGTGGAGCACCCTGGGGGCTCCGGCACAGCTGCTTTCCCTGGAGCTCACATCTGCTCAGGAGCAGGGCTCGCCTGCCTGGCCGTGTGTCCCAGCTGGCCCTGGCTCCCCACAGCCCACCTGGACTGCAGGATAGCTGCTGGATTTGTGAGGCTTTGGCACAGCTTGGAGGAGTGGGAGTTTTGGGAACTGCCTCTGCCATCTCTTTGTGCTGCGTTTCCTCGGTGCTGTTGGCGTGAGAAGTGATGCATTCGTAGCATCTTTCAATTTTGGGACACTGCAAAAAATCCTGACTATTCACTCCAGGAAAGTCCTACCTACTTAATTTTGCTTGGTGCAAAAAAGCAGGAGAAGCCACTGCTGCAGTAAGAATCTTGCTAGCTCCTTGCAATTCCCATTAATTGGGGTTTTCACCTCTATTATTTACAGCAGGAATGCTGAGCAAACCACTGAGTGCTCTGCTTTTTGCCCATCACTTAAAATATACTTTAAAAATAAGGATGATTTCACTTGTGATTGAATGTAAGATGTAGTAAATGGCCGTAGATCATCTGCAGTTTTTGTTTTGCTGGTGGATTTTTAACAAGCAGAAGGTTAGAAGCCGTGAAAGAATCTGGAGAATTAAAAAGTGCTCTGGTAGTCTTTTGGTTTTGGTGTTTGTATTTAAACTCTAGAGAAAAAAACCCAAATAAAAGCAAACCAACACTCAATATACAGAGAAATGCTTACAGGGAGCTACATTTTAGCACTGAAGTTAGATAAAAAATTCACTGTATTATAAGTGAACCATTTCCCCCTTGATTTGTGTCCAAAATATGAGGAAAAATCTTGCAGCTGCATTATGCATTTTACAAAAGAACATATGCATGCATTTAAATCATTTACATTTCATCTTTGCTTTCTCTTATTTTTAACCCATATTATGGTGAGTGACAGCATGTTTGGAAAACTGAGGTTGAAAGCAAAGTTTAAACTTTGATGCCCAGTAAGCTGAACTGCCAGCAGTGCTTCACTATTTCATGATTTTATTTCAAAGTTTGGCTCATGCTTTTTTCCTTTCTATCCAATGAAACATGATTGAAACTTTGTGAATCTGGCTGACAAAAAAAAAAAAAAATTAAATTATACTGCAGTTGGTTTGTGCTGGTCCTACAGTTCCTGCAGAGGAAGATAATCCATCCTTATGGAAGGAGATTCTTGGGAGGATGCACAGCTTAAAGATGTTCTGGGTCAGGGCTCAGTGAGATTATTAATTGGTGATCATTAGGTGGTATCAAATATTCCCCATGCTGTGAAGTGGTTTTTGCTAGGGGCTGAGGAGGGGAAGGTGGAGGGGCACCATTTCTAGCACTGCCTGCTCTGTTAAACTCGGAGCTGATCCACTTCTGCAGCAGGAGTTGACAAGGAGTTTGGACTGGGGGTGTGATGTTTTGTTTAGTGCCATCAGCAGGCAGCACTCCCCCGCTGCTGTGCATGAACAAATAAAATCCAGCTTTATTGGCCTAGTTATGGCCTTTTAATAACCCTTCAGTGAGGGATTGTGCAAGGCGTGAAGTGCGAACGCCCGCGCCGGGTCACAGCTCCTGATGGGGGACAGGGAGCTGGCCCAGGGTGGCAGGTGAGGGCTGCCCCCTTTGCCAGGGGACAGGGAGCTGGCCCAGGGTGGCAGGTGAGGGCTGCCCCCTTTTCCAGGGGACAGGGAGCTGGCAGGTGAGGGCTGTCCCCTTTTCCAGGGGACAGGGAGCTGGCAGGTGAGGGCTGCCCCCTTTTCCTGGGGACAGGGAGGTGGCAGGTGAGGGCTGTCCCCTTTTCCAGGGGATCATGGAGCTGGGCTGTGCAGAGCAGCAGCACCCTGCAGAGGTACCCAGTGGTGCTGGGGACTGAGGTTTGTCACCTTCCCCAGAGCTTGGGTCCATTACTGCCTCTGAGCCCTGGGGTTGGCAGGGACAGTTTGACACACACCAGGCCACAGGGTGTGCTTGTAAATGTAGGTTTGAAACTGGGATATTTGCACTCATCTCTTGGATTCAGAGCTCAAAATACAGAGGGAGTTTCATCCCTAACAGCTTGCAGAAATTTTTCCTCGTTGTCTTCACCTTCCACAAGAGTTAAACTTCCAGTTCTTAAATTATTTTGCTGGTAAAGATTGACTTATAATTGAGCATATCACGTGGAGGACCTGTAACTTATTTGTATATCCATCCTTGCATGTTTAAAACCAAGTCAAGAAACTAATGAGGTTACAAAAATATTGCTGATCCTGAAGCAAATACAGTTGGAGACCATATGCTTTGGTTTTACATTTCTGCCTCTAAAAGGTGACATGTCCCGTGTTTGTCATTTAATTTAACATTCTATATATTTTTAAACGGCTGTATGATTTGAAATCTCCAGATGCCAGGCTTTGTGCTAAATGAGGTTGACAGTTCAGTGATGTGGAAGGCCATTATCTCACCTTTGTGCTTCTAAACTGTAGCCACTTGCCTTTGCCTGCTCATAATGCATTTACTGCCTTACAGCCCAGGAATTTTTAACACCTATTGAAAGCATTAATTAGCTATGCCACACTGATGAGCACTTTAAGTGAAAAGCAAGAATTGATGCTGCTCTTTGAGTCAGTATTCCTCCCACTTCAGAGGATAAGGAGTACCTAGAGAAATGAAACCCCATATTCCTCAGCATGCTCAAGCTGTGAAGCCCTGACTGTGCCCTGGTCACCACCACAAGTGACAATGCCACATCTGAGCCTCTGTCCACGTCCCATCCCTGTCTGTGCCTGGGACATCAGGCCATGTCCTGATAAACAGCTCTAAATGGCTCCATCCCTGCCAGCTGGTGTTATCTATAAACCAATAAACCAAAATTCAGCCTTTTGCATCCCATTACTGCTGTCCTGAGTCAGCAGGTCTCTTGGAAAACAGATAATCATTACTTGGCCTGTTGAAGTTCAGTAATACAAGAATAAATGTGACAATTGGATCTTAAAAACTCGCCAGCCTGAAACTCTCCCTCATGTCTGATCGGGCTTCCAGTGCCTTTGATCACCATTTTCTCCTCTTTCTCAGCAAACTTCTTGCTTTTCCCCATTTTCCTGTGCTCTTGGGACAGTGTTCTGCTGCAGATCCCAGCTGTGCTCAGGCACCATAAGGTTTGTGTGATTAGTCAGCATTTGGTTTCCATATATAGCAAAAGTACGTCTGGAGAAAATATTCTTATACATATTTCCAGGCAATAGGATCAAAGCCCTCTCTAGGTTCTCAGTTTTAATTTATCTCTTCTTGCTTGCTGTAGAAGGAACATCAAATGGAATCCATGTTTGCAGGAGGGAAGGGAGCCCTTTGCTGGGTAGTTTTGGGAGCAGCATTCAGCCCAAAGCTTCAAATCCTGCCCTTTCTTCCTCCATAGCAGTGCCAAGCTCTGAATTTTGGGCTTTGTGCCTATGTTTCTACCCAGCTGTGCCTTCTTTCTTTGAATCCTGGGACCTCTCCCATTTTTGTTTCATTTTTCCTCAGATTTTCCTCTTGTCTCCAGCCACAGCTGCTGGGCACATCTTCCACCTTTGTCACAGTGTTTTCTGTAGTTCTTAATCCCTGTGTTGTCTCCTCTACTGCTGTAACACAGGCACAGCTCACACACTGCATGAAGGAGTTCTTGTTTCTGTCTCATTTTTGGAGTTTTTTGGTAAATTGCCCCAACCTCTCTTCCTAGTCCTGATAGCTGTCAGTATTTGCCTGGAGAAGTGGCTGCCCCATCCCTGGAAGTGTCTAAGGCCCAGGGCTTGGAGCAGCCTTGGATAGTGCAAGATGTTCCTGCCCAAGGCAGGAATGGGAATTGATGATCTTTAAGGTCCCTTCCCACCCAGACCATCCCATGGTTCAATTTACTCCTCCACAAGAAGCAAAGATCTGGAAAGTAAGATCTGAGCCTTTTCCAGATCTCCACTCATCCTTCAGGTGTCAACTCCCAAAGCTGTGACCCCCACCAGAAATGTGAGAGCTAACAGCACCTGGAGCTGGGTCTGTGTGAGGAGTTCCCTGGGCAGGTGGATGTTGTGGTATTAGAAATTGTATTTATGTCAGCTTCATTAGATCTCTTTTTTCTGTATCTTTCATTAGATTCTCACAGCAACAATTGGTAAACCTGGATGGTTTTGCAGTGTGGGCACTGCTGGAGACAGCCAGAGGTGACTGTCATTAGTGAGGAAGCAGAATATTTTAATTACACAATTATTTTAAATCCTGCAACGTTTTCATCCGAGGAAGTTTTCTGCATTTTTACTAAGTGAGGTAAACCAAGACATTTGAGACCTTTTTACATCACGTTTTCAGAAAGGCCTTTTTTTTTTTTTCCTTCTGATAGAAGATCTGCATTAAAAGAAAACCCCACATAATTAGTTTGATTTCAGTCATCTACTCAACATTTCTAAGGCACTTGCCAAATGATCCCAGGTGTGGGATTGCAGCAGGTAATTTCCTGTGCTGTATTTGTGCGGATGATTTTCTGTGTTAGAAGATGATATCAGCTCACCTGGCCCCTCAGTGACAGAGAAATCCTTTGTTTATTCATTTAGTAGGCAGATTAACCCTAATGAATCTGGCTTCCTGGAAATAGATACAGGGGACAATAGCAGAGTGAGGAGTGGGGAGAAATGGGGCAAATTCCCTTTTCTTTCTTCACTTGGAAATAATGGTGGCTTTCAGAGCAGGGTGTTTTAAATCCGAAAGGAGCCTGAAATAGGTCAGCCAGAAATTCTTGATTTTGAACAAAAACTTTTCTTTTGTGCCTCAAAGAGCTACTGGGGCTCTTCTTAGTGTGCCTGCTACAATTCTGCCCTGCTGAACCTGTTGGAATATTTTGCCCTGTCAAAAATTAGGATAAAGTGAGCATCTGAGATACACTTCATTGTTGGAGGACCTCAGTGTGTGTTCTCTGGAATATGAGATATTTGTTAATTATTATTTCTGTGAATTAGAGGTTCGTAATATAATCTGTGTAAGTGAATCATACATTATACAGGACAGCCAGAGGAAAGCATTGGAGTCTTGATGGCTGAAATAATTTTATTCTTTATGGAAATAAAGCTGTGGAATGTGTGTCAAGGTGTGCATCATGTCTCTGTTACCTGAGCAGCTGTACTGGACAGGGGGCAATGCCCTTACAGGGTTAGGCTGCACATTTTGCTTTATTTTCAGCTGTTCTCCCATCTTGAGCTGGCTCAGAAAAGCTTTGAGGAGCATTTCAAACAGCTCAATTCCTCCTGTTCCTGCCAGGGGATGCATCCAAGTGTTCTGCACCAGGCATGAAAGGCTGTACCACGTTTATTTAAATAAATGAGCAGTAATTTCTCAGCTCTGTTGTCATCACACTGGACTATTATTCACAGCACAATGTGAGAATCTGCCTGGAAAAGCAGTGAATCCCAAAGCCCTCAGAAAGAGAGGGAAGGATGGTCACTGACTGCAGGGATATAAATCAGGCTTGTGGTGTTACAGGCTGAGTCCCTGCACTATCACTCAGTTTATGTTTGAACAGCATGAATAAATTAACTTATTCCATCTCAAAGAGGGAATAATGCCACGGTGAATTAAGCTGTGTATATGTTACTAATTATTTATTTTTTAATGCAGACACACGTTAAACAGTCAGGGTTTGAAATCAGGGGGAAACCTTGTAGTTTGCTAGCTCAGATCTCTGCTGGAAGCTACCAGTCAAAGTGTAGACATGAGGACAATGAATGATTTGGCTGCCTTTGAGAGAGGAACAATTTCTTGCATTTTTATGTGACTGGTACTCGAGATACATTATTCCCAAGACATGGATGTGTAGACACAGATGTGAAAATCTCTTAACTTCCAACCAAACTTTTCCAGATCTTATCACTATAATTTATTCTTTAGTCTCTGTAGACTTGAAAAAATGTCTTCTTTCACATAACTTTATACATTGGAGGGAAAGGAAAGTCCTGTTCTACCACATGGTAAGTGTTGAAGATGGGATACTGTTGGCTTTAACACGCTGACTTTTGTAGTTGCCTGTAAAAACTCTAGAGTTTCAGAGGGGAAGTGAAAAAACAGAATTTACCTTTCCACAAAGAATAAAAGTTTCCATTGTTCCTCAGTTCCATCTCTGAAAGTACAAGCGGGCAGGAACAGATAATTTTTTGGATTTAACATCTATACTTGGGTATGTGTATATGTGCATCAGGCAGCAATAAATTACCAATGAATAAGTTTGCTTTGTATGGAGATTGTTTTATCCTTCTTAAAGCTACTATTTATATAACCTTTAACCAAACAGAGAGTAGCCAGAGGATTTTTGAGAGTGAGAACTGTTTTTCTGCCTGGGGTGGGGAGCACCTTGCCCCCCTCCCCTCCCCTCGTGCAGCAGGGACTCACCACGTTGACGTGCAGACAATTTGCCAGGGATTATTTTCTTTTTCCTCCCGCACGTGAAAGCTCAAAATAGATACGTGTCACATTAGGTGTCATTAAAGTAGAGCTTGTGATAACTAAATAATAAATTGAGTGGTACCTAATCACTTTCAGAAGATGTTGACACAGTTGCCAGAGATGACTGTCGCAGAGAGCCCTTGGAAGGAGCAGAGACTGTCTGTGTTGGAGGGGTTTTTTTTCCTTTTAGTGGAAACCAAAGGACAACAGTCATTATACGATTCTGTACTTTAAGTATTTTCATAATCCAACATAAATTGGCCCACCCAAGGATTATGTCTGTCTTATAAGGATGTGTTTATATAGTCATTGGGTGAAAGATTGCAGAAGTTGAACCACTAGTTTTGAAAGTTGAGCCAGACCAGGAAAAATCAGGATACAATTTGGCACTTATGGAGACTAAATGATTTCCTTTTTAGCTGCTGATTTCTACTGGGAAATGTATCCTTGGACTGAAAATTGCATCCGGAAAAATGTTTATGTAGTGTTTTTCAAATGACTGATTATTCCTCTAACCTTTAACACGCACTGTGTGTGATTTTCTTCCTTATTAACTCTTTCCCAACCAAATGAATGATTTCCTTCACTGTAAATAAAATTAAGTATATATTTCAATTCCTGCAATATTTTAGTGCTGTAATAACACAGAAGAAAACAAGCTGTGGGTTTTATTGATTCAGTAACACAGGGAAATCCAGCTCCTCTTGTGTCAGACTCTCCTGGAAGAGGAACATCCTGCTTTGACAGTGAGGCAGGCAGAGCACATGAACTTTTTATCCTGATTACTGCAGAGAGAGAGAACAAATATGTTCCTAACATACTGTCAGATGCAGATTTCTGCCAGCCAGGGGAGATTTCCTCAAGGCTCGTGGCTGAGGTGGAGGGACCGTGCTGCCAACTACTGGCTATTACTGGCTGCTGAATGCAGTGAATGAATTCATTGTGGGCTTGGGGTTTGTCTGCAGGGGAATTGATCAGTGCATCTAGAACAGAACCAGGAGTTTCAGAGACATCCACAGATGCTCTGTCTGGAGTTAAAATGTTTTCAGTGGTGTTGCTTTCACGTAAAGACAAACCATAATTCACTGTAATCCCACCGTTGATATCCTTGTGTAGAAAATCCTCATGGGATGCCTTTCCTTGCATCCAGAACCTCAGGGATGCAGGCTGGGAGCTTGCACAGGGGCTATGCTGCTTTCAGAACAGCAGCCTGACCTCGCTGAGCTGCAGGCACCATGCAGACATCACAGGTGGGACAGATCCACATGTCTTCAAAAGGCATCCAGAGTGACCCTGCACAGAGTGGATCCCACACTAACAAATGAGTGGGTCTGGAACTGTAGCTTCCACTTTGGCAGGGCTGTCTGTGAATTATGGTTCGTGTTTTTCTGTATAGAAATGTGCTGAAATTCAAGATTAATTTGTTGAATTTCTGTAAAAAGCATCACCCAGCCCATCACAATTCATGTACTCCATAAAAATTGCTTGAGTGGAAAAGGGGAGAGAAGAAAAGAGTAGCAAGAATCTTATAATCACTGCTCCTGATGGCCTGGCCCAAAAGGACAGGTTTGTGTCCTGTGAGAGGAAGCAGAGTTGGAAAGAAATGGAATTCCAGCCCTGCCAATGCTGATGGATGGATGCAGAGATGTCCCCTGCTCCCAGCTTGCCAGGGTGATCTGTCTGTGCCTCTGGCATCAGCTGGGATGAACTGCTGGAGAACAAAAGTTGCTTCTCCTTGTGGCAGTAGTCTGTCATTCTTGGCGTGGTGGGGATGAGGGAAGTGCCTGGCAGCTGCTCTGTTCTTTCATCTCTTCTTCCAATTCTTTTTGATCGTTTTCTCCTGCAAAAAAAGGAGAAAGTTTTGGGCTTGTGCAAGGAGATTTGTGTTTATAAGCAAACAGAGGATGCAGCCCTGCTTACCTCAGACAGCTTTTCCCAGGAGCAGAGATTCCCAGGCAGTCTCTTGTATTTGAGGCAATAATGGGTTTAGGAAATTCATAGGATGTTAACAGTCAAATGGCTTTTAACCACCTATCGATGGAGTGAAATTTGGCAGATGACAGAGGAACCTCACGTTTTATTTTTTAAAGCCTAAATAGCTTGTCAGCCGTGCAGAGCCCCTTGAATTTATGAGATCTGAATGTTGGGGTTTGGATTTTTTTTTTTCACGTGGAACCCAGCAGAGTCTCTGACGGAAACTGTTGACCCTTCTTTGTGCTGTTTCTTTACTGTCTCGTCAAACATCTGGAAAACAGCATGTTTGCAGTCATTTCACAACATAATTTCGCATTTACATCATGTGTTATCTGGTTAAAGTTTTCTTGTTTTTTCAAGGAGAGGGGGGATAAAAGAAAAAAAAAAAGAAAAGAAAAATCAGCAAGACGAAGGCTGCCGTGAGGTCAAGTGGTGCCGGTGGATGCTGCCTGCACTGAACACATGTTCAGCTCCGAAAAGCTGAGGCAGTTCCCAAAAATTTGGTAACCATTAGAGCACTTCCTAAGTCAGTTCCGGATGTCAGGCCCGGGCTGGAGGGGGAAGGGGCGTTCCAGGAGAGGGATTGAGGCTGGCAGCTGATGCGGCCGGCAGCGCAGCACGCAAGGCAGAGCGAGACAGGAAAGGGCTGCTCCGGGAGAGGATCAGGAGCTCAGCAGAGGAGCTGTGAACTCCTCATGCGACCCCGGGCACCTGAGGGCTCGGGATCAGAAAGGAAATTAAAGGATCATTTAAGTGGAGTGGGACCAGACAAGTTAAAATGACGATTTTCATCTCTGGGAAGGGAGTGCTGGGGTATATTGAATTCTTTGAAGTAAGGGAGCACTGTTGGTGGAGGGAATATTTTTGCTGCATTCCACGCTCTGGTTTAGCAGCTCCTCTAATAGAACCCGGCCCTGACTTTCCTAAACCACCTATTTATAGTGCTCAGAAGATTGGACTTTGGATCACAATGTGTCCCCTTAACTGAATACTCTATGCTCCTTCCAATGATCTGAAAATAGCTGCTTAGATAGCTCCAAAATTCAAATGAGTATTAATTAATAAGCATAATTAGATTATTTACTTGTATTTTAATTAGCACAGTAAATGTTTTATCTCGCTCATAGTAATAAACTTGAGTGTGAGCCTGCAACTCTGCAGAAGTTCACGATGAGTTCACAGCAAAGGTTGTCTCTCTTTCCTTCCCTTTCTGGTGTTCAGGGTTAGACCTTCAGTCAGAAGCTGCTCTGTCCCAGTGGTGCTTTCTGTGGCTTTGGGAATAGTTTGGCAGAGGTCAGGCACAAGGTGCTGCCACTCCGAGTCATGAGGAGAGTTTTTAACACCCTCACAGAGACCCTCTTCACCTCCCAGCTCAAAGTGAATCCATCCTGCAGTTTATATAGTCTGAAAAGAAAAGAAAGTAGACAACAGTAACTAATTCTGGTTTGTTGGTGAAACTGGAGGGTTTCCTACACTGACGTGAATGTCAGTGCTGGAGTCTCGCTGGAGGGATGTGATTCCTGGACCTTCCTGAGCTTTGGAAGTAGGAACAGTGGAAGATTCTTTTTTTCTGTGATCTTTCCATAATCACTTTATCTCCATGGGCCAGATTTCCAGGTACCATAGAGATGAGTCTTAACAAGGGAAAAAAAAAAGCCAAACCCGTGGATGGCTGCAGTTGTGGTTTTGGAAAAGCTTGCTCTGGGATTTTTGTTCAACAGCCCTTGGATGGGAGGATGCTTAGTTTGCTAATTTGGGTGCCAGTGCTCAGTTTTACAGCTCAGGGTCATTTCTCAGAGGTGCTGGCAGCTGGGGGAGGCACAAGGGCTTGGGTGTGCATTCTGCTTTTTTCTGTGGTGTCCTTGGCGAGCACTGACACAGCGTTGGGCATTTGGACAATTGTAAGGAATAATAACAGCTTTTGAAATATCAATTGTTTCTGCAGTTAGAACATCATGCAGGAGTTTT
This sequence comes from Urocynchramus pylzowi, assembly GCA_013397555.1. Taxonomy (NCBI): domain Eukaryota; kingdom Metazoa; phylum Chordata; class Aves; order Passeriformes; family Fringillidae; genus Urocynchramus; species Urocynchramus pylzowi. The sequence goes on from VZRH01007402.1 coordinate 173,649, forward strand.
AAGGGATTGGATGCAGGGGGATGGGTGTGAGCACAGATAACCTATGCAGATACTTTATTTTTGAGATGACATCTGTTTAGTTGTGTTTATAAATAACCTTTGAAAACAAAAGAAATGGACAAAATATTTTATTTTTCCATTGCAGTAATGCATGAGGTGCCTTGGGAACGTGTTATCTTCTATCCATTTCCTTTTCCTCCTCTTTCAGTTCATTGTACACTGATTTTTTTCCCTCTAGATATGTTAGGACGGCAGCACGAGGTATCCATTACCAAGTTTGTTTCCCTGAATGCTTTCTAGCAGGAGGCACAAGTACAATCCACTGAATTAGAGGAACCAAGCTCAAGGGTGAGAGCTTTATCAATAAAGTCCCTTTATTCAGTGAGAACAATTTGTGTGCAGGAGGCTTTTAAATAATATCTCCAAGTGCAAGTCGTGCTAAGCCTAGGAGGTGGGGATGGTTCAGTGGCTGATTATTTTGATGTGGGCCGTTCTTCCTTGAGGCCACTGAGCCTTCAGGTTCCTCCAAGCCTTTAGTGGTCTGCACTTCAGTGTTATTCTTTCCCTGAGAGTGCTGATTAGTGACTTGCGGTATGGATGCTGATTTATCGCAGCCCGGAGCCGCCCCTTGGGGGCCGAGCAGAAACACTCATGAAGGAGCCCTGATTAAAAAGAGTGGTAATGAAGACAAATGTTTCAGAGGGAGTCAAGAGCAAACCAGGCCTTGGCATTCCCACTGCTCCTCTGAGCTTTTGGAGAGGAGGTAACAGTGGCCAAAGGAAATATTTCCCCCTTGTTGTTTATTTCTCATGGCACTGGAAAAATTTTTCTTTTCCTCCTGGGTGTTCTAACTCTCACTTGTTAACTGCTTTTCATGCAGGGTTGCAATTAACCCTTGGCAGATACTTACCATGTTCCCTTTATATTCAGTCTATACATAAAGAAGTTTTTATGTTTTGACCTGTTAACCATTTTAAGATTCTTTAAACTTGACAGTTTCATCTAATTTCTCACGTCATTAAATCGTACTTTATTTTCCAACAGTCCATTCACAGGAGGTTTGGTGTTGTTTGATATCTTTAATCATCTTTTTTCCACACTGCCCTTTTTAATAAGGAAAAAGAATGACAAAAAGTAATGCTTACAAACCAGGCTTTAAATCAGAGAGGTCAGAAAGTTCCTATCTAGTGTTGGACGTGTAACTGGAGACAAGTCTCAAAAGCACATTGGTAGGTTCTGCATGGTCCAACACTTCTATTAATCAGGAATTCAGAACAAAAATAAATGCCATTATTTCACCCTATTGTCGTTTTTTGGTTTTAATTCTGTGGGTTTTTCCACTTTTAAAGACCAGCCTGGGCTATAATTAGTGTATGAAGTAAAAGCTGAGTATGTGGAAAAATGTGCCCTGCCTTTATTGGTCTTCGCATTCCGCAGCAGGGAATTAGATAGGTCTGTTAAAATCCATCCTGATCTCTGCAGGCACTTTCTTGTCAGGTTTGTGCTCGTGTGAGGATGCTCTTGGTGCAGGGAGGAGCTGTGTCTGTTGCAGGAGTGTTCCTCAGAGCAGCACTGACTCCTCAACAGGAGCTGCTGTGGCTGCTCTTGGAAGGGCAGCACTTTGCACTTGTCCTTGTGGGGTTTCACCAGGTTCCTCTGAGTCCCTCTGAGGAGCTGCCCTGCCCCAGAGCACTTCCACACCCCCTCCCAGTTTGGGGCTGTCTGGAAGGTTGAGCAGAGCGTTCTCCCTGTCTTCTTCAAGACTTCAAAGAGGACAATTCCCAGCACAGCCCCCGGGGTGCTCCACTTGGACCTGTCCATCCTTCCTCTCTGAGCTTGGTTGTCCAAAACAACAGGCAAACAAAAGCCAAAGTGCAGCTGGGAAAATGCAAACTGTGCTCCTGCATCTCAGCTAAGCCTGCTGCACCCCCCAGAGCTGGGAGCTCTGGTGGGCACTGTCCCTGTGCCATCCCTCCAGCTGTGCCAGCAGTCCTTGTCCCCTTCCTTTGGGAATCACTTGCAGAGCTGGACACTTCCTGACCAGTGACCTGTGTGGATGGCCCTTTGCATTGAGTGAGAATTTCAGGGTATTTTCCAAATGTTAATTAACTTTCTCATGAAATTTTAGCTCATGCTTTGCTTTAGAGCAACATTCTGACCTATCATGCCAAAAGGTTTTTTTTCTTCCTAAAATAGTGTGATAAAGGAACAGTTCATCCAAGAAAAAAAAAAACAGAAGGGTTTTCTCTGATTGACTGGCCTCGTTCATGATGCACCCAAAAGGTCAAAGACTGTTTTGAGAAAGTATTTTAAAGGATGGGTCTGTGTTTTCTCTCTGTCTGAGAAGCTACTTGCAGCCTCCATGGTAGTTCTTGCAGTGTTAAATAAACTCACTGTGCATCTAAGGCTGCTCTTTAGTCTTACACTGATTCTAATTCTGATACTTCCAAAGTATTAGAATGTAAACATTGTCCAGCATTAGATTGGAAAAAGAAAACTAAAATTAAGGTTCCTTAATATATTTTTGTCCAACTGAATTATTTTTTAGGGTAGAGACAAAGAGTGAAAGGTTGTGTGTGATTTTATGCCAGGTTTCTTAACTTTTATTTTTAAACTTGTTTTAATTGCTCACCTTCTTACCTTCAAAAATCCAGCTTGACATCAGAAGCTTTCAAACCTGGCTGTGAAATTTTAGAAGTGGCTTTTGAAAGTTATTTTTGAAAGCACCATTTTGTACCCCTCCAAATTCCATTGTTTTAGTTCCAAGTGAACTAATCCACGTTTGCTCCACAATCATACAGAGTTCAGGAAATGCTGATTACGTGTGGCTAAGTGAAAAGTCATGTGAGCTGTTTGATGTGAGAAACTGAGTGTTCAGGGGAGCTCCATCTCCTCACTAGCAGTGCCTGGACCATGAAGAGATCACAGCAACTGGTGGAAGCTTGGTGGCACCAGCCTTTGTCCCTGAGCCATTGCACTAGTCAGAATTTTGGAAATTTTTGGGTTTAAATCTGATTAACTTGTGGGTGTTGGAGAGCTAGTTTGAGACTGGCATTGCTGCACTAGTCAGTTTGCATCACCATCAGCTGCCCACTAATTATCAGGAAATTTATAGCTGCATTAAGTAAATGTCACTTCACTGCAGTGGCCTGGAATAAGAGCGTTTTCTGCTCTGAATTAGCACCATGGGCACGTCTCAGTGAGAGTCTATCCAAGCAAGGAAGGGTTTGATTTATGCACAGGCTTATTAGGGCTTTGAGAAAGGGTAGCTGAAAGATGTTGTATTGCTTTTTTGAACCGTAACATCTCCCCGTCGTAAATGTGTGTTTGTTTATTCATTAGGCATAATCACATGGAAAGTGTTTAAAAATAATTTGCTAATTCCAGGATGGAGCTGCATTCAGCAAAGTGGGATTCTGTGTGTGCTCCATCTGCAGGAGCTCTTCAGAAGGATCATCCAGAACTGGGATGGCTTGGTCTGAGTTCCTTTTGGTGAAATTCAGTGTTAGGGGATGTGATACTTCTGCAGACCTCAGCAACTCTTCTCAGCTGTGCCAGAATGAAATAATATCTCCTGCATTCTTATTTCTGAGCTGCTCAGTAGCCTCTTTGACAGAGATTCTGGGCAAATAGTCTATAGGGATAGACTCAAGGATGTACACTTGCCCATTCTGATGCACAAACCTCTCTTGGAAAAAGCTGAAGGATCTCACATTCCTAAAGGCTCAGTAGAAAATAAACTTGAATGTTCAAAAAAACCCCACATTCATTCTTAATATACTGGAAATGAAGTTCCCAACTCTTCCCAAAGGATGATTGTGGAATTCATGGTGCTTCAGAATGATGCCAGAGTGTCTGCAGAGTTGTCACCATGAATTCTTCATAAATACCAGGGTGAGTGATGGCTGCTCCTCTGTGCATGACGACATCTCAGCAGTTCCAACACTACAGAAATAAAAGTCACCACTTTAAGAAATGCTGGCTAAATTCTAGACAAACTTATCCTTTACATCTGTTTTAAGGAACTAAGTAGCTTCAGTGGTCCTTTTGCAGCAGCACCCACTGCTGTGACAGGGGAGCTTTGCTGCAGTTAATTAGGCACTGGAGGAGGTTTAAAGAAAGTCGCTGTCCAGTGTTAAGCACTTGCCTTCCCCTCTGTTTTCCCTCTTGCTGCTTTTATGGTTCAAAGTGATGCAGATCAGACAAAGCTTTTGCTGCATTCAGCCACTCTTTCTTCTGTGTCAGGAGCACCAGCACTGGCACCCAAACCACCTACTTCAAAAGGGTCTTTGTGTTTGATGAGAGCAGACACTTACACGTCGTTGTCAGAGGAATATCATTCTTACAAAAACCAATTCTGCCTGCACGTCTTCTCAGGGTTGTATTGAAGTTGCTTCCCTTTGTTCTTCTTAAAATACACTCCCCCAAAACCCCCTTCTGCCAGAACTCCCAATTCCAGCTTGTAATGCAAGGGAAGGGTTGAAATTCTGGAAGTGAATTCAGCCCCAAACGGGGTTAATGCCCCTGCAAGCATTAAAACTGTCTTGTGAGGGAAGACTTCATCTCTTCCCCCTGCACAGGTGATGGTCTCGAGTTCTTCCCAGTACACTCAGCAGGCAAACAGTGACTGCTTTGGAGTTTTATATTATGTGTCTCAATATTTAATTATTGGGGTGGTTTTCCTTGGGAATTTTGAATTTTTGGAACAGATCAAGGCCTGGAAGCAGACATCAGTCCCTGTACCTTGTAAGCAGGTTTGTGTCAAGGTACCAAACATGGATCTGATGCTCCCTGGAACCTGCTGAAAAGTCTGTCTGCTCCAAGAGGCAGCCAGGGGAAGCTCTGTTCTCCCCTCCCAGTCTGTATTTAACTGTGCACCTGAAACTTTAGTTTTCATCATGCAGTTTTATTTGATTTACCACTGTACCAGTCAGATGTTAAGGATCAGTAAGAACTAAATATGAATCTTCTGTTTCTCTGGTCATTAATGCCCAACCTGCCAAAGTTTTAGTGAAGTGCTATGTGCAAAAGAAATTCCTTTTTCCTGGCTGGAGAAGTGCTCAGTGCTTGGCAAAGTTGAAATTCCACTGATGTAAATGGGTATCTTCAATCAGAGCCTAAAATTGGGCATTTTGCTGAAGATACTATTTTGTTATTTGAAGCCAGTATTTGAAAGGGTCTTGAAACCTTCACATGAAAAGATGGAAGAATTAAAATAAATAAAACTAAAGGATATGACAGAGAATCTGCTGGAGTTAAAAGGTATTGTTACTGCATCTGTCTGTGTGCACGTACCTCTGCATCTTTTCAGTTTGCTTTGCTTGCCTTGGAAGCAACAAATCACAGAATCCTGCAGTGGTTTGGATTGGAAGGGTCCTTAAAGCTCATCTAATTCTACTCCTGACACCTTCCACTGGACCAGGTTACTCCATGTCCTGTCCAGGCTGATCTATGCAGTAAATAGATTATTTATTATTTAGTAGACAAGCTGCACCTCCCTGTTTAGTCAGTAGGAACTGCGTGGGTAATCTGAGCTCAACAAAGTGTAAATGACTTTTTTGAATGCTGATAAATCTGTACCAGGACTTGGCAAAAGGAATTGTGTAAATGCTGTAACCTTTGCAAGGAGCTGACAAAGCAGGCAGAGGTTTGGAGCAGCTGCTGGCTCAGTTCCTTCAGCATCAGCTGATGTTTTAGGGCCTTTCCTTGGCCATTAGCACTAGGTTGAGAGAAATAAGTTTTTAATCTCTGTTTCATATTTTATAGTGATTCACAGTGATATTAAGCTTTTTTTCCCAGTGGGAGAACAGGCAGCAAAGTCTGGATTCATTGACAAAATTCTCCATTCCCTGGCAGCAGTGATGACCTGTCCAGGGATCACTTTCCCCTCACAGTTCCCCTCACGGCTTCCCGCTCACGGCTTTCCCCTCACAGTTCCCCTCACTGTACCTCAGTCCATCTGAGGGCTGCATTCATATTCTTTTTCAACCAAGATCATTCTCTATTCCAGAAGTTAAAACATTCCTGAGATGACAAATGGCTTGGAAGGTTTGCTTCAAAAGATGCCTAATTACTGTGTGTATTTATAGCCCTCATTGTAAATGCTGGTCTCCAGGGAAACAGGTGAGCACAGGGCAAGTGCTGGGAGAGGGAGAGGAGCCTCCAGCCCAGCCATGGGAAGGGGCTGAGCCTTGGGGTGCCCCCAGCCTGGCATTCTGGAGGCTGGTTAATGTTTTGTAAGCTGGGCATGTTGCTTTTCTGGAATGCAGGAGTGCATTGCATCCATCCCTGTAACAGTCAGAGGAGGGTTTCTCATCTGCAATGGTAAATTAATAAACAGCCAGACTGTTCTGGCATCAAACTTTTATACCTGTGCTTTTCTATAAGAAATGACCTTATATAATTAGGTACATTACAGTGACATGAATTTATTTTATATATATATGTATATAATGGAGCATTGGATATTGGATATTGTAAAATCTTGTTATGTTCTAACTTGGAAGTGTTCTGACAAGCACTGTTTGGGTAAAAAACAAGTTTTCCTCTAAATTTAATCTGATTGATCGTCTTGCAAATGTGTTATTACTTTGATGCAAACAGAATTCCAGAATGGATGAACTGACTCCTCAGGCACCATAAAGGCAGTTTTGATGCTGGTGATTTATTGCTGCCTTTTACCATGTTTCATATAGAGCTGCTCAGAATTAAACATGCTGCTTTAAAAATACTTGGTGCAGCATTCCCAGAACATACATAATTTTGAGCAACTTTACTGACAATTGCTTTTTTATGGGCCTTGATGGAAGCAAAGGACAATCTTCCCATTCCCTGGAGGAGCATCTGCCTTTGCAGACAGAGACACTGCTGTGATTTTATGCAGGCTCTGAGTACAGCCTCCCAATTTGGGACCAGTTGGGGAGGTAGAGCTGGGGTGCAGGGATGTGGCAGCTGTCCCCTGGGAGGGCTGGTGACATTGGAGTCTATCTTGTGCCATTTGTGTAGGAAGTGGCAGCCTGACTGGGATGGGATCTTTGGGATGGCTGCTCCCAGTCCCACACCCCCTTTCCCAGGATGCTGCTGAGTGGAGCCCCAGTGTGATGTTTACCCTCCCAGCTCTTAAATCCTTGTTAACCAGCTTGACAACATGAAAGCAAGACATGGGGGGGCTTTTATTTAGTCAAATGTTTTTGGGCACCGTGGAGCGGGTCAGAAAGGAGAGAGCCAATGACTCCACAAGTGTCCCAGCCTCTCTTGTTTCTCAGGCTGGTGCTGGAGCAGTTCCTGCTCCCCACGACAGCTCCTTGAATGCAAATAATGAATGTTAATCCAGCCTCATTGTTCCAGGGTCAAACACCAAAAAAAAAGGAATCAGTCAGGGTGCCAGCGTGGTAAATCGTGTTTGTTTGCTTTGTGCATTAGGCTGGGTCCTGCCTCCTTTTCTTTGAGGCATTTTCAGCGTGTGCTTTTCACTCCCCGTGTGTGAGGGAGAGCAGGGCTCCAGCTGGGCTCGCTCCTCCTCCCGAGGTGAGGACTTTTGTCCTCTGTTTGTTGTTATGCAACATTGTGCTGCTTTCAGTGATGAAGGGGGGGGGGGGGGGAAATGGGCTGCCAATATGACTGTGATATTTGGATGATTTATCTGGTTCCTCTTCTGAGTAACCTAACTTTGACATTATCCGTGAACTCCGAGCCATGCTTGCGTTGTTCTTGCTGGTAGAAAACACAGCAAGGATGTAGTGGGTAATTGAACCCAGCTGCACCGAGGGCTGCTCAGCCAGACTGTTATTTTAGCCTACACTAGTAGGTTTTTAATACGAGTTTGACCTTACTTTGAAACATTCTCAAAATACCATACTTTAATATCAATTTATACACTCTTGCTTTAAGAGTGGGGCAGAGTCACTGGAAAAAGTAATGAAACACTTTCTACCTGTTAATGCAGGAGATAGAGAAAGAGTTTTGGAGTTAATTTATGTGTCTAAGGGACAGGCTTCACATGCTGCCTGTCTAATTGGGTTTTTATCCTGTGCCTGGGGTTGGGATTGGGATCGTGACCGTCAGGGAAAACCTATCTGTCAGCTTTCCCTGGGCCTAGCCCTGCAGAGGAGGCACATTGGACAGGGAGGCTTTAGGTGCTCAGGGATAGGAAGATTTACCCCTAGTCCATATCAATAAGTTATTAAACTGAGTTTGATAGCCATGGTAAATATTCATCTTAATTATTTTTAATGGGAGGTGAATGCTTTGTTTATGTGTTCTGTGAGGTTAAGCTCTGTTAAACAGCTTAGAAATGCATTCCTGATTTAAAAAAGAAAAAACAAAAAACCCAACCAGCCCATGCTCCTCTGGCAGGATGGTGGTTTGATTTTGACATACGTGTAATGTACTTTCCATACCCACACTGTGTTTTCCTAAAGGAGGAGCTGCTGATGGCAGGAGGGAGCAGAGCCCTGTCTCCCTCCTCAATGCGTGCTTTGTCAGTAACAACCGAGCACAAAAAAAAATCTGATGTATAATTAAATTTCCTGTGAAGATAGAATACCTATTTCTGCTTAAACAGAACTGGTTTTCATTTATTATTGCTCCACTCAGGTGGAACCGAGCTTGCTGCCTTTCTAATGTGTCTGAATAAGTATTCTTTAGTAAAGAATAATAAAGGAATTAAAGTTTTGTGGCTGTACATCAACAGCTTGGAGTAAAGTAATAGCGAAACAAGATTTTGTGGTAGATCTTGACGTTAAATACTTAAACTAATTAATTTTTTCAATTTCACTCTAATTTAGGGCTAATTCTCATAATTGCTTGTGGTGAAGCAGAGGAGGGGTATTCAAGGGATATTGAGACGGAGAGGGTTAAAGTTATTTTAAATTATTCCCAATGTATTGCTGTACCCAAGGATGTCATTCCCTGCCAAGCCTGGTCCAGAGCTCGGTGTAAAAACCGAGGCTTTAATCGGAGTGATGGTGGCAAACGGCTTTAAACCTGTTTGGCTTTGGGCACTGCAGCCTCAAATAGAGAGAGCAAGAAATTAAAAATGGGTTCGTGTTTTTCTTTCTGTTCTCTTATCAGAAATGTTCACTCAGACTATAACAACTGTTAGAACAAGATAACAACTTCAGGCCAGCTGTCAAATGTTTACCATTATCAAACCTCTCCCTAGGGTAAGATGCGACTTTGGCTCGCCTCACCGGCAGTAATTTAATTTTTCCTTCGTTCTGACTCGGAAATGGCAGCATTTTTCAAAGCTTCCTCCCACTGATGGCTGAAATTTTCCTTGTGAAATGATTTCCACCAGTCTTGAATCTTTCTTGCTTCTGCCGTCTTCACCTTTACTGATGGTTCTGCAACTCATCACCAGCTATGCGAACTGACAGTTCACATCCTGGGGCAGCAGCCGGGGCTGGCCTGCAGAAAGGAGCAGCCTGACCAAATTTACGCTCACAAGATCTCTTAATTCACAAAAGCATTTGCTCCAGTTCCTGCTCTCTGCTGCAGGGGCTTTGGGGGGGTGAGCAGGAGCGGTCGGAGGGGAGAGAGGCTCTCTTCACACTCTGCTGAGTGCACAGCCTTGCGAGATGAAAAACAGACGGAAAGAGACATTTCCAGCCATCTTGCTGATCTGTGCAGGGGTTCACTGAACTGTGCAGCATAGCACCAGACCCATGTATCATTTAATGTGCTAATTTCTCCTTTGTTTTTTGGTTGGTTTTTTTTTTTTTTCCTGAGTGAAGGAGTTTCTCATTTTGTTGACAAGCACATTAAAATTAAAAGTGGGAACAGTTAAAAGAGAACCTAAAAATGTAAACTCGATACCCACCGATTCCTTCCTCCTTTGACATCAGAGCCATGGAGAGATCTGCTTAGTTTTGAAAAGCCTCTGACAAATGAGAATAGTCAGAATAAGTTTTCTATTTGGTCTGAACTGCACGGAACATCATGATTTTTTTTTTTTTTTGCCTCCCTCACAACCTGAAACACATGCCATATGCTTGCCCAAATGCTTCCCCTTCTTGCACTGCGAGACGGATCCGAAACTTTTGTTCCATTCTTTTCCTGGAGAGGGATTTTGTTCCCTCTCCCACCCAAGGCAGTTTGCAGCCAGAGAAAAGTGATGCTTCCCCTGGCCACCGGCACGGCCGGCTGTGCTCGCTCCCTACCAAAAGGTCACTCAGACACTTCTTTTGGGATTCTTTGGCTCTCTCTTGAAAGCTTCTACTAAGAATAAAGCATTTTACATTTTTGTGATTACTTTGGAGGAAAAAATGTGCTATAATACCAGAATGTAAATGCAGGGGGAAACAACATTCCGAGTAACCTGATCACACTCCTGTAGTATTTGCTTTGGTACTTTCCTGTCATTTGCTGTCCAGTTGCTTAAGGAGCAGCTGCAAGGTCTGGTAAATTAATAAATGTTGTAGGCAGAAGTTTGGACAGAAGAAAAAGTGTGGTTTGTACTAACACAGATCCTGATCCTGTTAGCTGGTATTCTAATTGAGGGGAGAGGAATCTCTTTATCCTTTTTCATGTGCAAAGTAGTTCTGTCTCTCAGTAATGGTGGGGTTTTACAAAATAAATAGGTAGAATATATATATTTGTAATGGGATCGTTTGTCCTCAGCATTAACTCTACTTGTATGTTCTGTTTTTGGAGCTTTTGGGCATTGTGAGAAATATATGAGAGCTTTGCAAACAGGGGCAAGGAAGGGTCAGATGTATCAAATCCATGGATTCCAGCAAGCAGAGACCCTGCCTTAGAAATGTGAATTAATAGGAGAGCTTCCTTCTGCACAGACTTGGAGGAGCACAAACTAGTGGTGACTGGTCGAGGTATTTGTCATCCTAATAAACTGACAAAATGGAAAAATAAACACCAATCTTATCAGTCTGCATTTTTTGTTGGGGATGAAAGTGTTTGAAGAAAAATCATAAAGGAATCCATGGTAGCTCAAGGAGGTTAAACTCAACAGTTGTTCCCTTTGAAGTGTATGACCACGAGGTTAATTGCCAAAACTGCTCGTGGAAAAGGTGGTAACAATTTAACAAGACTGTACAACTGCAGGACTCAGATGAATATCAGGTGTTTGCAGTTGGGGTTGGTTGGTGGGGGGGCGGTTTGGGGGGGTTTTTTTG
>VZRH01007402.1:184863-222324 GCA_013397555.1 Urocynchramus pylzowi
TTTTTTTTTTTTTCACCCAACAGGAAAAGGGGAGAAAAAACCAGAATGAGAACCAGGGGCCGGGTCGGGAGAAGAAAAGCCCGACTAAAGAGCCAATAATTCCTTGTTTGCTTTGCCAATGAGGCTGTAATTGGGCGGGAGGTCAGCGGCAGCCCCGGCTCTGCTCAGCCCTTGCAGCTCTCCTGTCCCTTCTCCCGGCTCCTGATTTATTCATCCCAGCAAGGCTGCGAGGACTTCACAGTTCAGGGCACGGGGTTTGTGGTTTTGCTGCTCACAGCCCGGTTTATTCCAGGATTTATTTCTCTCTAGGTTCGTTTGTCCCTTTCTGAAAGTGCCACACTTCCACATCTTTCTTAATTTAGTGGGAACAAAGTCTTTAAGGCTGGAATTCCCTAAAGCCCTCCAGAAACCCAATTAGGTCAATGCAATATCATAATTGGGAAGCTGAAATCCCTTACCATTAGTTACACTGGGTAAACAGAGATGCAGAAGTGTGATATGAACAGAAGGAGAAGAAATTCTTTTAATGTTGCTTTGCACTTCCAGAGAGGGAGAACCTTTATAATTTTAACAATATCATCAGGGTATTTTAATTTTGACATCCTCGAAATTCAGCAGTGGTTTTTTTTTTTCCTCATGGTTACATTTTATATCTATAGCAATTTGTGGAACTTGGAAAATGCGTACAAAGAGCAGCTTTTTCAAGCCATTTTCTTGTAGACAAAGAGTTGGCAATGCCTGAAAACAATGAGAAAAAAAAAATCTTTAAATCGTTAACTAAACTCTTTGAACCTCAAAGAAAGTTTGTTTATGATAGAAAGCTCGCTCACCAGTCACAAATCCCTATTTCCATTGGTTTTTCTCTGTCAGATGCCCTTAATGAACTGCCAGTTTTATTAACAGCAACTCAGACAATACTTTGATGGCTCAGTGTTCAACTGAGCCATTGGCAAAACTCTGAAACCTTTGTAGTGCAACCCCATTTACGTGCTCGAAGTAGCCAAAGCAGCAGCCTGGATCCTCAATTTAATGCAAACTATAATTTATCCGTGTTGTTTTGCTGTTTACATATTGGACATTAAAAGCAGAACCTCTTGTGGGGAGAATCCTCCCTCTGCAGCAAATGGAGCTCTGTGCTCCAGCTGGAGCATCCCAGGATCTGCTGCTCCCCTCCCAGCAGCCAGGAAATGTTGTGTGCTGATGGTTGGGATGGAACTCTGGAGATCACATCTCCCTGCTCTGGTGAAGAATTGGGAATTTGGGTCGGGGGGAGTCACCCAAATAATGACACTCTCAAGCACAGCTTTTAACCTGTTGCTTATTTTTATAAACAGAATTAAGTCCCGAAGTCAGGTGTCTGTGAGAAGTGATTACAACTGAAGGCTGAGGGTTTAGAAACCTCCAGTTCATCCTTTCCTGTGAGATCTGAGAGCTCAACTGGCTGCCAAACACCTTCAAATCTGCTGTGGCATCTCATCTGCCATGAGCTATTGACGTTTTTACAATTCAGTTATGGCTCTTACGCTGTTCCTGTGCCAGGGGTGTTATACAGGTGGCAGGAACCCCAACTCCAGCCCTCCAAAATGTACCTGCCAGTCCTGGTTTTTTATTAAACGTACACTTCATAGCAACAGTGTTATATAAATGTAATTCACATCTCTGAGGGGCAGAAGAGCTCAGTTTACAAGGGTGATACCTCTGCAGCATTGATTGAGACTGCCCATGAAGACAATGGCACGATGAAACCAAATATTGCTTAGTACAGACCTTATTTTTATTATATTTCAAACGAAGGTGGTCTCTGATGGGATCCAGGAGGTCAGTGTGACTCAGCAGACAGAAAACCTTTGCTTTTTTGGGCTGCCAAGCAAGTCTCAGCCAGAGCAGAGAGGAGCCAATCCTCATTCAGTTTTAAACTTTATTAATATTTCCTCTTCATTATAAAAACACAAACTCACTGCAACACAAGAGGGGAAGAGATTCTTCAGCATCTTTATTTGTTTAAAGAGGGGCAGAGGGAGAAGAGAGAAACCCAGGCTTTGCAATCTGCATATGCAAATCCTGCTGTGATTCTCCTAGACAGGAGGAAACCCTAACTCTCAATAGATATTTATTTTCTAAATTGGCGACAGACATGCGAGCGAGAACGTTCAAATGACTTCAGCTCTCTTTCTGCCTTCATTATGTCAGGCTTGCAGATCACATATGGCATTATGGAAATCACTAAATGAAAACCATATTGATCAGCATTGAGAACAAATGTAAAAAAGCTGGGCTGAAGGAGGAGAGGTGGAGAACTCTGCTCCTCTCTTCAACCAGATAGGCCCTCGTTAAGGCCTTTAATCATTTATTAATGTAAACTCCCTCCTTCCCTTTCCACTCAAATTACCTCAGCCATAGAGCATCCTGCTCCATTTATCTTTTAATGTTTCCTTTATTTAATTTATTTTTAAGCTATACATTATACTTTTATTACAAAATCAAGGTTTGTTGGGTTTTTTTTCCTTTTCTAAAGGACAGTATTGAGCAAGCAGATTTGATAAAAATGCTCCTGCCTGAGCAGTGAGGGGAAGGAGCAGGAGCAGGAGTGGTTTTTCTGTGGATGGCAGCCTTGGTGTGCCAGAGGACTGGCAATGAAAAGGAGTGTGTGTTACAGAGCCTCCCCCCACTTCACGCTGTTTGTAATTAAGGTTGTGTCAGCATTTCCATCATAAACCCTTGTTTACAGGGTTTATAATTCAGCTGTGAAAATTTGCTCCAGGCCAGATTTGACATACAAGGGCTCAACCTCACAGTAAAGGAGGTTTCTGCCCTCCCTCCCTCCCTCAAACCTACTAAAAAAAAGCTACTCAGCTACTACCTAAAACGTTTCTTCAAAAGAAGAAAAAGAAGAGAAGGGTATAGTGGTGGGGTTTGGGGGAAAGTTGGAAATTATTAACCAAAAAAAGCCTTGGGCCAATGTCCTACATAACTCTAAAAATCCTGTGGAGACCTTTACGTGACTGTGCCATGCCAATTTTAGGAGATTCGGGGTTTTTGGTCAGGCAGGAGATCACTGACTTGTAGTCATTCATCAAAATCTTGAGTGATGGACATCTCAATCCTGGTGTCCATTTTCTTGAGCACTCTGTCATTCCCTCACAGTTTAGTTTGCAATTTCCATGACAATAATGAAGGGGTTCTGCTCTGAAATTCGTGCTGGTTTCTGCTCCTGCTGAAGCTCTCACTGGCCCGTGGGGTATTTCCCAGTACCCTCTCAGCTGGGTAATGTAGGCTGTTCTTAGGGATAATAATATACTTTTTACTTGGAATCTTCATCTTTCCCACAGCAGAAATAGTTTCACTGGCATTTTTTAATCCATTTGGTTAAAAAAAAAAAGAAAAGTTGGATTTGTGCGTGCGTTCGGAGCAGTTGGGTGCCTGTTGCGTGTTCATTTAAAAATAATTTGTAACAATCATGAAGAAGAGCCAGAATGATTTCCCTGTGCCCCACACAGATGAGGAAGGTGGGCATGAGCAGGAAGCTGCACTGGGTTGGGAGCCTTGCTCCAGGTCTGGCTCCGTGCGCCTCGTGGGCTCCCGGGCACGCTGCTCCGGGAAGAGCTCGTCAGCCCGGGCTGGGAATTTCTGGGCTGCTGTCAGTTTTAGTTAAATCCTTATCATTTTCATGTTTTCATATTCTCTGTGATAACAGACTTCAAGTCTCAGCCGTGGAGATGGCTCCTGATTGATATGGAATGATCCTGGCGTCACACGCTGCAGCGTGGACGTCTCATTTATTTTAAGTGGTATTCCAGATTCTTTTTTTTTTTTTTTTTGGAGGGGACAATTCCTAAGGGGCAGCAAAGATACATACAGTGATGTATCTCTAAAATATGTGTGTAAAATGTATTCTGTCCTTCCTCTTTCTTGCACACTCACCCACTTCCAACTTCTTTTCCTCTTTGACTCGCGTTACAATCCTACTTTCCTTCCCCTGCTCTCAACATCAAACAGTCTATAAATTACAGCAAGAGTGCTGTCTGTGGCAGACATACAGTCCTTGTTTGTGGCAGAAGAGCAGAGCATTAAACAGTGAGTGGACTATGCAGAGAGCTCTCTCTCTCTCTCCCCGTTCCCAGTGGGAGTGTTGTTTATAGAGCATTATAATTTATAACTGAAGAGAGTGGATTTAATTTCAGCGGAGGGGGCTCGCCAGCGGGGCGCCAGCCTGCAATCATATGAATCAGCAAGCTGCAAACTCTATTGAATGGAAAGTATTATCGCTGGCCACAAACGGACACTGTTTCTCCTTAAACAACTCCCTCGGTGCAGGAAGACGTTGTCTTCATTCATCTATTTTACATATCTACTCCTGGTTTAATTTTGCTGTTTCCTAAAAGTCTTTTTCTTTTTCGGGCGCATCTTTTCTTTTTTGCTGCCTGACTTCCTGGTCTGACATTGGAAACTGATTATTGTCTGGATGTTGCTGATTTTGTAGCTCTTAAAATTGCCTTTGCTTCTTAGCGTGTGTGTTTTGTTTTTAGTTTCTGAAATGCCATTTCCCTCTGATCCTGTGTACAAGCAACTTTTATGGGAACCGAAGTTAAACATGCAAACAAGAGGATGATAATCCATTAGCATTAATATTGTAAAATGGTAGTCAGATTCAATCACAGGAAGTTTTATTTAATCATGGATGTTTTGTGCATTTCTCTTGCACAAATGGAAACTCTTCCCCCCCCCCTGCCCCCCCCCCCCACACACACTTTAGGCTTGGAGAAGTTTAGCATTTTGTCCTTTGAAATAAGACCATCAAATCCAGAACAAAGCTGGATGAGTTTCTGAAATACTTTCAAGCTGCCTTTGCTTTGATTATGTTTTGTATCAGTTGTTTTTGTGCTGTTTAGAAGTGGGCTGACTCGTGAGGTGATGTTTCCTATAAGGACTTTATGCAGCTCTTGTAATTTATTAGACATTTGCAAGCAGAGCAGTAACACAATGCATTAACAGCCTATGGCAAGTACCAGTTTTACACAAGTTACTATTTTTCTTTAGCTTTTTTATGAAATAATGGCTAAGCTTTAAAAAATCCCCCACAGTGGGGTACAGGGCAGGTTGGATGGAATGATGGACTTGTGAGCTGGGTTCCTGGCAGGTAATTGAACAGCAGAATAGCTGAGAGCTGCTCCCTGCCTCCCCTTCAGAGCAAAGTTTCTGTTGAAGTTTCAGCACTTTTGAGGAATAGAACCTTTTCTTTTTAATCATGAGCCACAGAAAATGCTGCTGCTGTGTCCCGTGGGGCTGGCTCAGGTGCTGCCCTGCCTGGGGAAGGGGTGCTGGGAGGGCACCACTCCCATGGCAACCCCCCAGAACTGCTCTCCCACTTCCCAAAGGAGGATTTCCTGGTGTGGGAGGGCACGGGGCGTTAGGGGAGGGTGTGTTAATTGTGCAGCTTGTGTCCCACACAGCTGGGCAGGAGGATGGTGTTTCTCCTCCCTGCCCTACATACGGATCTGCAGACCTGACTAAGGAGCTTTGTGTGTCTAGTGCTGATTGAGTGGGGGCTGCCCCTGCTCTTCCACAGCAGAATCTGTGCCATGGCATTCATTTCTGGACATTCAGCAGTAATTGGCCTCATCCTGCACTCCTTCCCCAGGAAAAGCATTGCCTTGGGATGGCAGATCTGCTGCCATGCCCGTGTGAGAGGCAGCTCTGGAGGTGTTCCCTCCACAGAAACACCACTGGTGTGTTCCTGCAGATCTCAGCAATGACAAATGGCAGCTTATCTAATGTCTTTGAAATAATTGTGGCTTTTTTGGTTCCATATGCTCTGTAATTTTGCCTGACTTAAGACAAAGTTGTGCAGCTCCACAGTGTGATGGATCTGATCGAAGCTGTGCTTTTGTTCAGCAGATAGGGCAGGGGCATCAGTCTCTCTTTGCTTTGCATTGCATTTATGAGCATAATAAAGTTATTGCCCTCGTTTTCACAGAGAGATTGTCCTGCATTAGCAAAAAAAGCCACATAAATTATTTGCAAATGAGTGGCTTGTTTTTGCCTATTGATTTCCCAGAAGTGGCAAAATGCTTTAGTTTATGTTCACGACTATTTATAAAATGTAAAATGTATTTTTCTCTCTGCCTCTTGGCACAGACAGTGAAGTTTGTTAAAGGATTAAAGGCTGCATCCTACTGTTCCTCCCTTCACCATTCCACAGGCTTTTAAACAGTCTCCTTGACTGTATTTTATATGCTTAACTTCATGCTAAATTCCAAAGGTACATGAAATAATCGTAGCTCTTGAATTCCGTAGCACCACATACGGCCCTTTTGGTCCCCTCAGGGGGAAAAAAATGTTGTAAAATCCAAACCTGTAGGTAGATTAGAAAGATACAGCTCTGTACCTTCCAGTTTCACCTCATTACCTCTTTTGTATGTGTAAGAACTGTTCTGCACTCCAGAACGATCATGTTTTATACTGTTTAAATCTGAGTCAGAGCTAGTAAATATTTTGGGCACACAGAGTAAACTAGTTAGTGTTTAACTTTGGCTTGCAGAAACCAAGATGATTCACAGTGTTAGCATTTTAATTTCTTGTTCATTCTGAATGCAATGGGAATGAATTAAATTTGGCATTTTAAATCATTAAGGATTTAATTATCCTTTCCACCTTTTTCTGTATAATTTTCTCAGCACTTTTGAGAGCATTTAAAATGCTGGAGTACTGTAAAAATATTTTGCACTCTGGTTGGAAAAAAGGATGGTCTGTATCTAGAGCTTTCCTTTTCTCTAAAAGAAAATATCTACAACAAATGTGAGCAAAAACTGCTAGGTGTTTAAAATGAACAGGAGCAACGTCACCTGAAGTACAGTCAGATGCAATTGTAGCATTGTGAGTGCAGCAGAGCAATCTCTAGAGGAATGCTCAGTTAGGGAGGTCTGGCTGGTTTTATGTAGTTCAAAATTACTTGATCAAAGAATTTCAAGAAATAAAATGCAGAGCTAATCTTTATTGAAAATATACTTTTATTTTACTAGGTGACTTACTACTGTGTAACACCCCTTATTCGGGGTTACATGTGCTCCTGCTGTAGGTCTCGCTATAATAAAGACATTTTTGGGTTTGCTTTGATGAAACTTCACAAGAGCCGTCTGTAGGGGAGAAATACAATTTCCCCTCTGCTTTAATTGTGCTCTGCCGTGTGTTTGGCTCAGTTAACCCAATCAAGGGAGCTGCATTCGGGGATCTGAGTGCATCTTATCAGCACTGGAGGACTCTGGCTCCTATTTTTCCCCCCAGTGCCTGCTGGAGAATTAAAATGTGCTGGGCAGTTTTATTCTCCCTCTCGGCGCACGGAGCGGTCTGGGGGCACGCAGGCACACGGATATCCCCCATTTCTGTGCCTCAGAGAGGGGTCATGTCCTTATCAGTGCTTGTAATTGATAACAACGTGGTGGTTGGAGGCAGCCCGGTGACCTTGGCACCGCTTTCCTCACCCCCTCCTGCTTTGATGTGAGCGGCAGCTGACGGGGATGCGCAGGTCAGGCAGAGGCAGCTGCCTGGCAGCGCCACATTAAAACACTTCTGACCCCCAAAAGTAACCAAAATGCCCATCTTTCTTCATTTAGCATAATTAATACCTTGTATTTCCATTGACTTTGATAAACTGAGTATTCCCTCCCTCCCTCCCTTTTTTTTTTTCTGATTATTTTATTCCCCATAGCTTTCAGTAATGATTGCAGGAGAGCTGCAGTTAAAATGTTTTACAGACTCTGAAGAATAACATGTTTGGGAAAAGCTCAGATCAAAAGTCTCAATTAGGTCGCAGCCTGGCAGGAAGCTTATGGCCACATTAAAATGGGAAAGTTATTTCATTTTTAGTATATTTGTGTTTTCAGTAGCCAGCGTAGTAAGCTCAAGGCAAAAAGACACATGTTGGATCTCTCACCAAGGAAATCTCCTGCTCTTATGAATTTGTAATTAGGGGAGAGATGCACAATAACTGCAAGTGCTCAGTGTTTAATGTGGATCCTTCTCAAGGAGAACTTTCTGAAACAGCAGCTGGAGGAGCTGATGAAATACTTTTTTCTTTCTTTCCTTTTCTGTCATAAACGTTGCCTGTGAATTATTACTGTCACCTTTTAAAAGCACTCTATAAAAAGTAGCTGAGGAGGGAGTGCCTGGATCTGCGTGGATCCGCTCCGAGCGTCCGCCTGGAAGCTCTCTGACGGCAAACCTCAGAGCATCCACTCCAAACCCACCCCTCAGCTGATGGCTTCATTTAAAAAACAACAAACCAAGGGCAAAGTGAGCCATCTGCAGGGCTGAGCTTTGCTGTGGGCCGGGGTTTTTGGAGCTGCTGGTGCCTCTTTCAGGGATGGGAGCAGGGTGAGGATGGCAGCGGTGCCCGGCGCCGTGTGCCGCGCACGGCGGCTGCAGGGGCAGACCCTGGGAGAGATGAGCAGCTCTGATTTGTTGTGATGGATGGAGCTCAGGGAGCTTGCTCCTGGAAGGCAAGAAATATATTTTATGCCATAAGTGAATTTGATTCCTTTTTACCAATAAATTTTTGGATTGCGTTTAACGGCCAGATAAACGCGGAGCTTGTTTTATTGCAGTTATGATTCTGGGTATCTGTATTGCATGTATTCCTATTGAACTTTGCATTAAGCACAGTAGATCTTCTCTGTCAACAAATAAATTAAGCTTGGAGCCAGGAGTGTTTCCTTGTACGTGTCATGAGGCAGTTTTTGCAGCATGTTTTTGTTTTCCTTTGACAGCAGCATCAAAATACGATATCTGTGAGGTTTAAGTATCCTAAAATACTCCTTAAAGGAAGATTTCCTGAGCTGTTCCCCATGGCAGAGCCCTTGTATTAGTGTAGGGAAATCATCTTTGCTCTAAGCATTGCAGAAAAAAAGATCAATTTAATGAAGCAGGCAGTTTTACTGTGTGCACAGAGATGGGCAGGAGGATGGACGGGGGACAATATCATCTCATTCAATTTCCAAAGTGCTGGGGTTCAATGCTTCCCTTTTTAAATACCAGAAGTATTTTATACATTAAATTTAATTCATCCTATAACTAAAGAATGTGCAGGAAGAAGGAAAATTAAAATAGAAAACCAGTTAGTGTTTAAGCAGCTTATTTTTACTCTGCAAACATAATCTCTTTTTCAACTAGCTGATCCTTGCTCAAATCTTGATTGGATTTCCCTAATTTAGGAGTTCTCACCTTTTTTTATACCTCACATCCCTTTACCTTATTGAGGTTTCTTTTCCATGTGAAGCTGGGGGATTCCAGGAGCTGCCTCCTGGAAATTCCCAGCAAATTCCCATCAGGGTCAAGCTGAATTCAGCAGCACCAAAGCTGTTGTCACAGGCTGCACCTGCAGATCTGGCATCTCCTCCACCTTCATGCAATCTAAAATAATCCAAACTCCTCGTGTTGCATAAAACGTGGCTTTACATTTCTTTTTTGGCTTATGGATGAGTCTGAATTCCCTGTGAAATGTTTGATAAAGGGACTTGGGTGGTTGAAGTCTGGTAAAAATAAGTGTGTGTAAGTTAGGGCTGGGAGGGGAAGCAAGCTGCTTTTCAAAATCAGAGGAATCCCTGTTGGAATCCAAATTTTGTCTGAAACTGCTGCTTCTTGGATGCTCTGAATGTCTGTCACCTGTCTCAGTGACCAGGAACATGATTTGTGTGGGTCTGGGAAGTGTTGGGTGTTTGAGGTTTGTCAGTGTCTGTCGTTACTGATTGCTAATTCTGAGAGTGGCAAAAAATAGGGAATTAAAAACGTCCAAACCAGGGGATTTGCTCTCTTTAAGAGGATTCCTTCTCACCTGTGTTTGCAGCCATGCTGTGAGAAGCAGCAGCAGTGTGGAGGATATTTATTTATCCATCAGCCAGGCTGCTGTGAGGCTCAGACGTGCTCCCCTCCTTCCCCCTCCTGTGTGCCTGGTTTTGCACATGCTGGGCACAGGCATTCCCAACATGTGCATCACATCCAGGGAGCATCAGAGCTACTGTGTGGCTGAGCTACTGCACATCCCAGGCTCTGTCAGCACCCTGCCCTGGCCAGCACTAAGCAACTGTTTGCATAATCTGATTTTTAAACCAAAGCAAGGCTGGCTGGAACCTTGAGGGTCGCTGCTGCCACTGCCCCAAATCCCTTGGGAAGGGAGTTCTGGACACTCTGCCCTTGGATCCACCACCCTGAGGGGCTGCACAGAGCCCTTCAGCTGGACATTCAGCCCCTTCCCTCTTCTACTTCACTGTATGTAGAGAGAAAAAAATGCTGCACTGAAAGAGAAAAAAATGAGGCTCAGATCTCAGGGACATTTTAATAAGCGTCTAACTTAAGTTGCAAGTGGTTTTAAGTCTGTGAAGCTGCTCTTATGCTTAATAATAAACATCTGTGTATTTTTTTCTACCAGAAGATTTCAGACAAGCCAATGTCTGAGGAGCTCATGGCTCAGCATAGATGATTTAAAGCTCAGGTCAGTGTTAATGCACAGAACACTTGGGGAAGCAAAAACAGAAAACATCCAAGGAAACAGAGTGTTTCAGGGATGACATTAACAGTTCTGAGCAGGATATGTATCTGTGCTTGCATATTCTATTCAAGTGTTTAAAAAAAAATCAGTTCAGACATGGCAAATCCAGTATTTAAGTGTATTTTGTGCTAATTCTTTCAAAAGAAGCCTACATTCCAGCATGTCTTCATTCAGTAATTTAATTGGGATGTAGGTCTTTGAGCTAGTGGCTGATTAGAAAACATGACCTGCTTGAGAGATCAAGAAGGTAAATTGATAAATGTTGTAGCAAAGGTTAGTAATGTGTGAGAGAGTAGAAGCTGCTTTGGGCTTTGAATCACTGATCAAGGTCAGCTGCAGTTCATTAAAACCTTTAGAGATTTAGATTCGCTGTAAATATACCCACATACCATAGTTTATCTGTAAATCCTGCATATTGTTGGTTAGTAAGATTGCACTTTATAGCACAGGTTTAATGGTGGTACATTTACACTGAGGTGCAGAGCCAAAGTTCAGATATTTCAGCGAGAAAAGCAGGGTGGACACGGGTGATGAGACACAGACTTCACACCCCAAAACTTTGTATTTAATCTTTTAAGGCACATCTGGGTTTATGCCCATGCTGTCCTTCAGGTTAAACAGTTTTTCCTTCCCTGGAGTGTCTGTGGAGCAGGACTGTGTGCTTGTCCTGGCTCCCAGCTGCAGTGGGAAGGAGCCCTGCTGCTCCCATCCTTATCAGAGCCAGGCTCTCTGTTCCCCCCATCAGGCTGCTCTGGATCTCTTTCAAGTTCCCAGCTGGAACAAGAGTTTTGGTACATGTGTTTGAGGTGGCTTCTCACTGCTGAGGGGAGCAGGACAATATTCCTGTTTTCTGCTGTGCAGGAGCACGGCTGTGCCAGCCTCTGTCCCATCCCTGTCCTCAGGCTCCACCCAGTCCCTCCAACCCTGCATCCCTGACCTCTCACTCTCTGCTAATTCATCTTTTAATCATTATAGTCCTCAGGAACTTCATTCTCTTCTGGATGGACCATCCTCATTATTGTTGTCCAGGTTTCTTCCTCCCTTTCCAGAAGCATGACATTTGAAGGCCATGTAAAGACTTTTTATTGTCCTGTTTGGTCTGTTGGTCTCCTCCAGTTCATCCTGACTTTGCTAGAGCTTGTTTGGATGCTGTCACCTGTTTGGTGTCACCCCCCTGCTCTCTGCCTCCATCACCCTGATTTCATTCCAGCCACTCATTTCTCTTTTGAAGAGCACTTGTGCTGCTCCCATATTTCTGCTGCTCTGCTCTTGTCCCTCACAGCTCTGGTTCTGTGTTGGTCTGGTGATCTCCCAGCACCGTGTGGTTCCAGAGAATGCAGACACACCTCAGCTGCACCTCCAGTCCCACTGGAAGGAGCACTGGGAGCATTCCTGGGGCAGAACCCATGTGTGGTTGCAGCAGCCTTTGGGTGTTTCACTGCCCATTCCCCAGCCCAGTTATTTCCCAGTCCCAAGGCAGTCACAGCTGTGTCACTGGGCTGTCAGGGCCACTGTGTCCCTCACCTCCCATCGTGTGGTGCCACCCAAACACCAGTTTTCCACTCATCCCACAGTCTGATTTCATGAAGCAAATGTCACATGGTTTTATGTGCACTTCACCTTGTTGTATTGCTGGGAGGTGCATTTGCAGGTATCCAGGGAAGAGCAGAGAAATGTTCTTTAAAACTTGACCAAATACCTCTCCATGAGCTTATTCCTGCCTCAAATCCGTTGCCATGAGGTTAAAGTGATGTTAAATCTACTAAAAAAAAGTGCCTAACAGAAATACTTTGAAAGTACTTTTCTTGAAGCATAACTGTGAATCACTTTGAGCTTAATGGTTTTTTAAAAAAAAATCTAGAACAAAAGAGTTTTTTCCCTACAACAGCTGTGCACTTTTATTAAAAATTTAAAGAAATCTTATGTGTCTAATCCTTTGAGCGGATGTGTAATTACTTGGCTTGGGCTCTTACACATGGATAACCTAGCTGTACTGTGAGACAAGATTCTTATGTTTAATTTAAAGAATCATGGGTGTGCTTTGGAGATTATCAACACCAAGCCTCATAAAGGAACACAAACCCAGAACAACTATTCTACATTATCATTTGTTATACAGATGTTCCAAACCATCTGACTGGCAGATAGTGCAGTTTGCAATAGATTAGCAAATGATAGCAGGGTGTGGAGAATAAAAAATGGGGGGAAATGGCTTTTTGGGGATGTTTTCACTTGTACAACATTTAGGTTTTTCCCCTATGGTTGGGTATTTGCATTTAATATGTGTTTGCTTTAGGTGAACCTGTTGCTTTTATAATCAGTTTTTCAAAGTGAGTTATCACCCCCTTTGAGTGATTATTTGATAAAAAGCCCCATCACAACGTCCTGGGGCTTGAACAAGCTGAGTCTGACCTGGGTGTAAATGCAGCTGCATTAAAATGAGTTTCATATCTGTCCCATGGAACTGCCACAAGTTAGATGCTTTAAAAATTCATGTATTGTAAAGGTCCAAGGAAACGATCATCCATAAGCAGTTAAAGCCCAGCTCATTTTGCTTTAGGTTGTTTTATCAGGACATCTACATTAGGTACTTCTATCAGAATATGATTCATTATTTAAAATGGTGAAGAATTAACCCACATCTGAAATGAATTATAAAATCTCTTTCAATCAAGTTTGAGGTATCAGTCAAAATCACCCCTAATGTGAGCAGGTACAACTCCATTGAAGTCAAGTCTGCTTACAATCAAGCTGATTTTAGCCAAGGGACATTTTTTCCTTATTTTCTTTCTTTTTCTTCCCTTTCCCCCTCCCACCCTTAGTAATCATCTTCATATTAGTTGCATTTTTCTCTATTGCATTTGGTTGTAGTCACTTGGGGAGGACAAACACATCACACAATTTTCTTCCCTGGAAATCATGTGTGCACATTATTTTCAAAATCTGTATTACAAAGTCTTTTATCCTTTTATTAGTTTAGTACTTAAGCCCTAGACATAAGAAAGAAGCCTATCAGTGAAAATCAATTGAAATGCAGTTAGATACAGATCTGATGTACTGGGCAAGGAGGCTTAGACACGGCACAATAAAATCAATTAAAGCCTTTCCAGCCCCACAGAGCTTTACCCATCCAATCACTTTTCACACATTCCCTCCATTAGTTTTGCAAGAGGTTTTTTGTTGGTTTTTTTTCAAAATATGAATTATGATGAATGAGACCCTTGTTTGAATATATAGATGGGTCATTACCCTACGAAACCCAGACTGTGCTGGTGCTTAGTGATTAAGGCTTTCTGCTGCTACTGTCAATAAAGTTCAAATCCCTCTGCCTCAATCTATGATAGGGAAGCTGCAGCCATTGTTGTCTAATTCACTTAACAATGTTTTAATTGTGATTTGGGTTTGTTCGGCACAATAATTTACATAAACCCTTTTGTATTTGTGAATAATTTGAGTTAGTCATCAAGCTTAAGGAATGTAACAGATCAAATAAACAAAAGAGAAATAATAATATATATATTAAAAAAAAAAAAAGTGGCACCAGGCCTACCCAGACAGATGTGAAGAGCAGATTAACAACTAGTTGTGTATGATGCCAAAAAATTGCAATATTTTGGATTGAGAAGTTAAATATATACAAAGTGCAGGTTGGATCCCAGGGCAGAGGTGGAACACCTTACTCTCTTCAGAGAGTGGGTGGCTTGGCCAAATTTGAATTTAAACCTTAAATATCAGCCAAGCCAGTGACAAGTGGCCAGACTGCTGTGGTATATGAGTGTTTATGCAAATGAAGATGCAATAAAACACGGCTCCTTCAAAAATCTGCCCCAGTAAATTAGCGGAAAATGCACCGCCATAAACAGCTGTTGCATTTTAATCAAGCATCTGTAGAGTATATTTTGCTTTGTGTTACAAACAAAACAAAAAACACCCAGATTGCAGCAACCTCATTTTATATTCAGAAATTAACCCGTTCTGCTCTGCTCCAAATGAGGAATTCCCAGGTCACAACTTTGATGCACCGAGGGGGCAGAAGGATGTTGAACTCACTGACTTTCAGGTTACCTGGTTTAATTGAAAAAGCAACGTTTCTGACTGGAAGAATAATTATAAATTTTCCTTGTCTGTATTTTCTGGGGAGGTTTTTGTCATGTGATCTTATAGTTTGCAGCACAATTTATATTGAAACTTCTCCAAATAGATTTCAAGCGTGTCTCTTCTGCACTCCTGGCTTCGCACAAATTAGAATTAATCTTGCAAAACAGTTCAGCTGTCAGGGCTGGTTAGAAAACATCCTTTTTATCAACGTGATAGGAAATGGTGCATCTTGGTTTCCAAAGAGTTAATAAACACCCCGAGCCGTGCTGATCTTGTAGCTTTAGCGAGCCTTAATCTGTAAGCTTGATTACCTCCTAACCCTCAGTCGCCTGCCTCCCTCCTAACACAGCGGGAGTTTTACGGCAGCATTAGTGGCATTTTGCCCAGCTTTGGCTTTAGGGAAATCATTCAGTGAGAAAGAAAAGCAGAAGGACTGGATCTGTCTGCTGCTGAGAGGTCATTAACACACGGCCTGGCCGGGCTGGCAGTGCCACTGCCACCCAACGGGCACCGCCACCCAACCCGTGGGTGTGGGCACCCCCGGATCCACCCCAAAGCAGCATCCAGGAGAGCCTTGTTTGCCCTCAGTCATCTCTGTGGGCATCTCTCTCTGTGTGTCTTGGTCCTTCTAAGAGCAATATTCCTCCAGATTTATGTGCTCCGGGCTCTTTGTGCACACCAAGGCAGACAGGAATATTTAGTGGGGTTTGCTCTCACTCTAGGAAAAACTCACAAATGGGAATAACTCTTCCCTGTGGCACAGGCTGGATGTCCTTTATTTATAATGCTGGCCAACATGAGGAGCTGCTTTCTGCTGCTCTACTCCTGAGGAGTTCTCCCTCCACGGGGAGTGGAGTTGGGATTTTTGATTTCAGCACTGCTGTGCAGTGGGTTTGGTGACAGAAATATCTGGTCTGTGGTGTTAGATGCAATGGGAGCTTTTCAAAAGTGACTCAGATTCTACTTGGTCACCAAAAAGTGAGATCTAAACCCTGTCAGGGATTTTATATTTCCAGCAGGTAATTTTGTCGCCATCCTAGTTAAAACTTGTTGCATCACTTTTAACCTGGGTGTTTGTTAAAGGGACAAATGTGTGAGACTGATGTGAAATGAAACCCACAAAGAGCCCAACTCCTGTGTGAGATCTGTTCTGGGGAGAGCCCTGTGTCTCTGAGTCCTTGAGGGCACCAGTGGCCACCTTGGCAGTGAGAGAAGGCACATTTAGAGCCCCTCACTTACCTGCAATTTGTCCCTATCATTGGTGCAAATGTGTCCCCCCATGCTTTGTTGTTCTCAGTGGAAATTCAGACTTAAACCCCTCAGGTGCTCCCTGACAGATTCAGGAGGAACTTCCCAAGCAGCTGGTCAAGGACATGCCTCATCATCCTCACCTCCCTGGTGACAGAGCATCTTGCCTGTGGGCTTTAGCTGGCTTGTTTGCTGTGTTTATTTAATAAAATTTCAGCCTTTGCAGCTGGTTTGAAACAGTAGGCATGTGTTTATCCTCATTTCAGCGTGCTGTCAGCAAGTTATTTCCTTAAAAATATCCTTATTTGACCATTCCCTCCTCTGCCATCGTCTGCAGACATCTCCTCTTGTGCAGTGAGGTTGAGAGCAGTGGCCAAAAGGTGCTGAGGGAACAATCCTGGAAATATTTTAATAACTGTTTCTCCTTGAAATGTTGTCTCTGTCTAATAATACTTCACAGAAAGTGTTGCTGCTCCCCACCATCGAACCCTCCCCTGTATTGAGCTGCTCCTCAGCAAATCTGCTGTATTTTCCTTGAACTTGAAGGAATTTTTCTCCTCTCACCCCGTGGTGCAGGAGCAGCAAAGTGTCCATGTCTGGGGAGAGGATGAGGATGGAGAACTTCTCTACTTGATGTAGAAATAAATGCTCTCATTAAGTTCACAGCAGGGGTGGCAGTATTCCCTTTACATTCTTAGAAAATAGTTGAGTGTGTTTAAATTAAGCTTTGAAGCTGTTGCTTTTTGTTCCACTTTTAACCTCTTTGACAGATTAAAATTTATCCCAATATTCCAGGGTATTCCAGGTCGTTGTAGAGAATCAAATCAAGTGAAAGGGTGATAGCACTGTTGATGGCAGAAATTGTATTCCATGTAACTCTGGATATCCACAGTGACCTGTTCCTGCTTCACACCTGTAAATAAGTTTTGGTAGCTGGGCTCAGTGTTTCTGTATATATTTCCTTTAACAGAAGTGATCCATTTAGTGTCCTGGGCGTAGCAATTCCCAGCAATAGAATATAAATCCTATGGGAAATAGAGAAATTATGTTTTCCTTAATGTCCTTCCAAGGACCAGGCACACAATGCACTGAGCTGGGTTGGTTTAAAAGGGTTTTTTAAAGGATTTCTTGTTTTTTAAAGGAGGGTTGCTTTAAAGTTTTGACTTCCAGCTACTGATAGCTAAGAATAAATACAGACTGTTTGCATATAAATTGCATTTGAGTTTAAAATCTTTTGATATCAGCCTGCAGTTTTGCACTGTTGTACAATGCTTGCCAGCATTTAATATCCTCTGTCTTTTCAGTGACCAAGCCGTGACCTTTCAAAATAAAAGTTGCAGATCGGAAGTAACTGGCTGAGAATTAGTGCTTGGTATATTCCAGTTTACATAGAAATGTCCTCAGTTAAAATATGGTTCATTCATCGGTCAAAGCCTCCTTACTTCCTTTAATTGAATTAAGATGGGCAAATGAGAGATGTGTGCAAGGCAGAAAGAATTCTTCTGCAAAATCACTGTTATCCTTTCGATAGTGTAAAACGAATCAATTAGAAACGTGGCACAGCATCTTTTACACAGGCACAACTTGGGAGCAAGGGAATATTTCCTAAAAGTGGAAACTGAAATGGAAAATGGGGGAATGTAAATTAGATTTTGCAATTACACGTAATCTGATTTTTCTTTTTGGAGAAAGACAGATGACTGTTATTCGACCATATTTTATAGGTTGTTACATCTACTAGAATCACTTTTATAACTTGTTCCTTTAGGAGCACATTCATGGAGCTCTTGCCTCATCAAATTGTAGCAGCAGCAATAAGAAAAAAAGTATTTTAACTGCTCACCATTAAATGCATGTTAGTGGACAGGACTTTGCAAAAATCTTACATTTTGCTGTTAGATTTTCCTGCATTTCCTGATCAGCTGGTTCTCAGGAATCCACAGTTTTCCAGGGTATGTGGGTTTTGTGCTCTCAGTGGCCTTTGCAGGATTTCACAGTCCCTTGGCAAATTGGTGGAGATGGTCAGAACATTTCCAACTCAGAAATGCTAAAATCTGTCTGATAGTTTTGACTGGTGGTTCCCCTTTGTTTTCCCTCTGTGTTTTCATCTCAGCCATTGCCAGGGTCTGCCAGAGCAAGGAGTGTGGTTGGGGACTCCAAAAGGAGCCCTTGTACCCTACATTGTTTATAACTTGAAATAATTCGCATAAATTTAAAAAGTCTGTATTTGCCATTGCAGTTTCTTCAGTAAAATAGACAAATTTCAATCACAGAAATGTTCTGGTGCAGAATGTGGCTGTATATATTGTAAATTTTAACTGTTGTTCTGTAATTATATTCTGGATTGAAATTTAATTTGCAGAAAACTTCGGAAAAATTATTCAATTAAAAAAACCCAAAGGATTTTTTTAAGAGATGGGTGCAATTTTGCAGTCTGTCCTTTTGCCTTATTTTTATATAAAGCATTCCAATAGGTTTTGGCTTTTTTAAAAGTTTGTTTTGGTTAACTTGTGGACAGCACAGAAGACAAGAGTTTTCACAGTGCCCCACAGCCAGGGATTTTCAAAAACCTTTATTTTCATCACGAGCCACATGGTTTTTCACTTGGAAGCTTTTAGAAAGCTGGCTGTTCTGCTTGATCTATGGTGCAGGAGATTTTCGTGGCTTTTTTCATATCTGAAGGAGTACCCTGGAAGGTAGAAAATCCAGCTGTTGTCTGGTGCTAATGGCAAACCTTACCCTTAATTTGGGTCTGTTTCCTTATTGGAAGCTTTTTGCTTTGTTGTACAAAAATTGAGAAAAAGAAGAAAACCAGCACAAATGACACGAGCACTGCAAGAAGCTCTGAGCACATTAACACCAGATTTGGAGTTATTTATTGATGGGTTTGCCCACTGGCGGTGTAAAATGTGTGTCAGTTGTCATCACCAGTAACAATTTCAGCACATTGTGTTCCTTTTTTATTTACACCAGTGGCAACACGCTTATAAACACCGTCACCAGGGGTGGGTCAGGAGGTCAGAGCTCAGGGTTAAGAATGGAAAGGGTCATCAGCTATTAACCTAAGTTTAGCAGCCCTGGACGTGCAGGGGCCTCAGCACCTTCCAGACTTAGGAAAACTTCTGTATCTGAAAGAATTTGGCTGTAAAAGGTTTTTCTGGGGCTTGAATTTTAGGGGGTTTTGGGAGGGTAAAGTCTTGTGTATTTTGTAGCTATCCTTGTATGGTTTTATGGGCTTCTTGATCTTTAAAAAAAAAAAGGAAAATTACTCATTTAGGGCTTAATTCTGTTTGGAGGAAGGGGGAGTGTTCCATTGGCTTCGGCAGAACAGAGTGGGACTAATCCAACACGTCACAGAATAAAAATGATCATCAGCAGCAGTGATTGAAACCTGAACTCAGAACTGATGAGGTGGAGGATTGTTATAAAACAAAAAAAGTGAAGTTTTCCACTTTTGCCAGTACTTTAAGGAATGTACGAGCCCAGAAGAGCCTGAAATGGGGGTTTGCAGCAGCGATGAGTAGTTTGGGGTGAGCAGCCCAGCACGATGAAGGGACCTGCCTTTGAGAAAGTGCAGCCCTCCAAAAACACTTCCCCTGAAGGTGTTTCCAAACGAGCTCTGAGAGGGAAAACACAGGAGTGCTGCCCAAAATATCCCGGGGATGGCTGTTACTGCCTTGTTTATTCAGAGCTCACCCGCTGCAAGCGCCAGGCTTTGGGGAGCACGGAATTCCCCCAGGACCTCTCACCTCCTTGGCTTTTATAGATGCTGCTGCTTTTAATGCTCCAAAGGCCAAGTCATTTTTTTATTGTATACTTTGTATACTGTGTTTTCTGGAACCGTTAAGGGGCTTAAAAATTCATGCCAAGGAGTGCGAGGCTCCCCTTCTTTTCACACACAGCGGTGAAATCCATCAGCGCCGGCAAAAGAGACAAAACTGTTCCCATTAATGTTCCCTGTATTTACAAGTTACACTGTGTTTGGAATCGTGTACAGCCCTCAACATCCCTTCAGCAGGGCACACTCTGAGAGTGGATGTACCTGTTTGAAATTCCCTCTGTTGCCATCTTTTCCACTCTGAGAGTGGATGTACCTGTTTGAAATTCCCTCTGTTGCCATCTTTTCCACTCTGAGAGTGGATGTACCTGTTTGAAATTCCCTCTGTTGCCATCTTTTCCACTCTGAGAGTGGATGTACCTGTTTGAAATTCCCTCTGTTCCCATCTTTGCCATGCGTTTGACACAGCGGGGTTTTCCCGGGAGCTCTCCTCCTCCTCCTCCTCTGCCAGGCAGCCTCTGGTGCAGCACAAAAACCCTGTTTAGAAACCTTTAAAGAAAGCTGAAAATTCACAGTTGCAGTTAAACACGAGCTCAGTTTTTCCAAAGGTACCTCGTGGGTTTGAATACACAGATCTAATGAATTTTAATGGGAATAAGCTTTGAATTATGTAAAATACAGTGAGATGTTCGGCTTGAACTAAACAAAAATAATCTTTTAAAGTAACATTTTAATACACAATTTATCTAACATAGATAATTTATACAAGTTTCCTCCAACCCTAAGTCTGTTCCAGGAAGCAACACTTCTGCCAAAAAGCTTTTCTTTTCCATACAGAATTGGGGTTTTTCTGGATTGTGCAGGAAAAGTTGTCCAAAGCTGCCTTTACATTTTCCCAGCCCTGTTGTTTGGATGTTCAGAATTTGGTTTGTAAATAAAACTTGCAGCTTGCCTCCACTGTAGCCTTTGCTCATCCATGAAAATGGGTGGAGGGTGCTAGTCCTAAAAGATGGATTTAATTCCTCGGCCGATACGTGCGAGGTAGCACTTATTGAGAGCAGGGGGCTGCATTATTTATAGACATTATATTTGCATAATACATGAAAGTAAAAAGAAAAAATATTTTTTCCCTTATTTGTTCTGCAGGGAGGGCTCAAAGTCCAGCTCTTCCCCACAGAACCAGTGAGTTCCCTGCCCTGGTGAAGCAGAGCAGGGCAGCCCCGGGCTCGGTGTTTGGTGGAATTTCTCCCTCGTTACTCACAGGATTTTATGGAAATCTTTGCAGTGTTCTCAGTGTGTGTAACCTATGGGGGAGTTACAAAAGGCTGGGTTGTGTAACAGGCCTACGTGTCTGGATTGCTGCAATCTGTGCACACCAATGGTGTTACTATTAATTTTCTGAATCAAATCCTGTGCGAGGGGCCAGATGGCTTGGGAGCATCTTGTCATCCCGGCTGCTGCAAACACATCCAGCCAGGAAAAAAAGAAGATTGAACTGTGATTTCACAGATTTTGCATTAGTTAATCTGGGATAGAGAGGCTTCAAAGATCCCATCAGTTAATTCTCTCAGCACTTGTGGAAATTTCTGGCACATTGTGCTAAAGCTGGTTTGAAATCCAAGCGGAGAATCAGCGCCTTAAAGAAGCTGATCTCCTGCATGTGTCCAAATTAAAAAAAAAAAGATAAAATAACCCCTCCCTTGTGTGGATTTGGGCTGAAGCTGATGTTTGAGAAAACACTTTGAATACTTTCAATATTATCCAAAGTAGTTGCTCAAACTGTTGGGATCTGTGATCAGTTTCATTCCAAATGCTTCCACAAAGTGTTTGCTAAAATTTTTCCAACTCTACAAATTCTAAAGAATTTTTTTTCTCCTTTTGGCTGGCTGTAATTCCACTTTCACCTTTGCAAACAGACCTGCTAAATAATAATCACTTGCAATCTGTGAATTTCCCTCCCCTTATCAATTATTAAGTATCATAAACCTTCTGTTTGGATAATCTTGGCACCACTTTAAGCGTTAACAGTAAATTTATTTTTAATTAAATCTGTGCATTGAGAATAAAATGAGGCTCTTCTGCATACTAAACAGAACACATATGCCACCTCTACTTATTATCAAAAAATCTGATAATGCTTATGAAAGTTGTAAGGGCTGGCTGGAGTTCATTGTCTGTGTCCCATTTAACTTCAGCAGTATTGGTTGGTGAGGTGCCAGCCAAGGTGAGTGGCTGCTGTTGCTTCAGAAGGATTTGTTGACAGAATTCCTTTTTTACAGAGCAAGTCTTTAATGGAATTCAAAACTTTTGTTTCAGCATAGCTGCAGGTGATGGGGAAACACGGATGCACTCAGAGCAGTGCTTTGGGACACGGGGAGATGGTTTCCCTTCTCGGATGAATTTGAGCTAAAAGTTTAAAATTGTTAGAGTAGAACCTTGTGATTTATCATTATTATTATTATTATTATTATTATTATTATTATTATTATTATTTAGCTGGAGTTTTTCAAGAACTTCAGTGCAGACCCATCAGCTTGCAGTTCCACATGAGGAAAACCAAGTCTAGAAAAACCAGCCCAGGATGTTTTGACAGCTCAGCTCAGGAAACTTTCTGCTACCAAATAAGAGGTGACCGAGTGAAAATGCCTCCCCACGTGTGTTTCCATTAACCTTTTTGCTAACAGGAGCTGCATCTGAGATGAAAATGCCTCTCCACGTGTGTTTTTGTTAGACTTTTGAGTGTCTGAAAGCGCCGAGCGCTTCTGCCGGGGACAGGAAGGCTCGGGCCAGCGCTGTGAATCTCATCATTTATTTTTCCTGAGCGCTGCTCCCAGCTCAGAGCTGGGGGGATTTTAGCCCAGAGGGAAACACCGGGGCAGCACTGGGCACCCATTGTGCTGCAGCTCGGGCCGGGGCGCGTGAAGCTGTTTGCATAACGCGCTGCCTCCGCCAGGGTCAGCCCCAGTCTGCGGCCGCCAGAAATGAAAAACATGCCCCAGCCGGGCCGAGAGCGGGGTCAACAGCTGGCAAAGGATATGGCAATCATTTATATAAATATGCTTTCTCAAGCCCGCAAAAACAAAAAACCCAAAGCCAACAGCTGGGAAGGGTTGGAAGTAGCCCCAAGGCTGGTTAGTTCCCTTCCAGATGGGGAGGTTAGGCCGGGGGTAGCCAGGCTGCTCCACATAGACTTCCGATTCGCATTAGGAATAAAAAGAGTGCAGGGAAGGAAAAAGGAAGAAAAGCTACAAGCATGACTGCTCTGTTTTTCACCTAACTTAATCAAATAAGTGAAGAGTTTCCGAGACGGAAGGCTTGCATTTATTGGTATTCACGCTGGGTTTTCTGTGTTTATCACGCTGTCTGATACACTCCTTAACTCTTTCAAAGGGGAGCAGATATATTCCAGGGAATAGTTTATATGTAATGTCATGGTCATTTGTAGACAGATTGGAGAATCATGTGAAGATTTATGCTCTCTTCATGTTTTCTGAGTGTTCATATCATCAGATTCAACAGGAAAGACAAAGAAGTTGCTGGTCGTGGCTTTGAGGTCTAAATCACAGATACAGTTTGTTCTTCCTACAATTTGCTTTCACCTGTACCTGTCCTCTTATGTTTTGATCTGCCCAGTCAAAGCCTTTATCTGTCCAGGAGCTTTGGCATTAAATGTTCTTTCCTTCAGCATCGTTGCCATCCACGTGGTGATGTCAGGGAAGGCCTTCCACAGTTGCTGCTGGTGTGTTTGGTGCTCATGAATTTTGCATTCTGACTTTAGTTTCCCGCCATCCTGACCAGTAGTGCTGGTTCTTTGATGGTCATGATGTCATTGCTTGAGCATCCAAGCTGCAAACTGGGATTTCACTACTCCTTCATTCCTGGGGAGAGGATTTCTGTGCTCTCTGCTGCACGTGCAGATGCATAAATCCCTCATGTGTGGCTAAAGCTCAATTTTCCATCTGCAGTTGTCCCTGAGCCTGTCAGGGTTTGGAAACCAGCTTGGGGTCACACAAATTCATCTTTTGGTTCTGTGAACAGTTATTTGCAGAAGGGTTAAGAAAGCTCTCGATATCTGGGCAGCATTGAGCTCTTCTAACTGTGAAATCACAGTTGCAAGGGAGAGAAGAATTTTCAGCCTCTGAACATTGAGACTATTTACAGTGGGAAATAAGAAGTAAAGCTTGTGTTGGCTGTGTGTATATATTCATGTGGGCAATATGAATCTTCTGGATTTGATCTTATCTCTTTTCCTCTTGGAAAAGAGCAGTAAAACAAGGTAATTTAAAACTACCTGAACACATCCTTCCACCTTACTGCTGGGCCCTGGAGTGGTAACCTCCTGACCTCGGGGGTTATGGGTCTAGTGCTTTTTATCCACCCTGATTTCCCAGTATCTGCCCACTTCCTCCTGACATTGGAGCCTTGTTATATAAGGAAATTGGAAACACCGACCAGCCTGTCCAGCAATCTCCTCTGGAGATAAGGGCACTGGTGCAAGAGGGCTGGTTTTAAATAGAAATGAGCAGCCAAGGTATGGGGGAAGCTGAATTGGCTTTGCAGTGCCAGTTAGGAATGCATTTACTCAAGAAATTACGTTATATTTTTACACAGATACAATCATTTGACTTTTTAAAGTGAAAAACATACTTTGAGACTTCTACAGCTTAAAAGAATGCACGTAAAAATCAGAATATAAAAACCAGTATAGTTTGGAGAGGTTCTAATTCCATAAAGGATTGGCAGGAGGATTAATAGAAGTATTAATAAGCTGCTTGATTTCTTTTGTGGTTGCTTTCTCGATTTTTTTCTCTTAACTCTTGCCTTTCTGAAGTGAGGTTTGGAAGATGAGCTCAGGTACGAGTCCATGAGTTCCATGGAAAGATTCAGCCTTGGAGGGGAAAAGAGAGCAGGGTTCCATCAAAGCCAAGCAGTGTTGTTTCTTCTAAAGATTTTTGCTAGGCTTCTGTCTTGACAGGGTTAATTTTCTCAGGTGCCAGCTTGTTTAGTTTTGTGAAACAGAGCTCAGTAGTTGGAGTGTGGAGTCTGAATGGGACAAGAAGTTTAAAGCAGTAGATGGTGATGGTGTATCAAGTTAAAAAGAGAGACATGTATTGTGTTGAAACCCAAAATTGCTCATTAAGACATCTGCATTGAAGGCTCTCTGTTTACAAAATAATAATTCAGATGGACAACAAAAATTAAAGTATATAAAACTGAATAAGTGTAAGACACTGTCTGAGAGTGGCAATTTTACTGCTGGAAACCCTCAGAAGTAACAATGGTTGGACCAACTGTGAGAAAATTATTGTGAATTTGTTTCTTTACACTGTTAGAAGCAGAGAGCAAAGTGAGAGCAAATTTAAAGTATTGTTCATGAAGTGACTGGTAGGGTGTCCAGGACTGGTGACATCCACGGGATGTGCTTGAGTAATTTCAAGTCCAGAATCCAGGTCAAATCAACTTCTCTTCCAGGGCACACAATCCACCTTAGAAAAACATGAGCAAATCTGATTGTTTCTCCCTGTAACAAAAGTGGTGCTTGGAGCAGGGAGAGCAGGGAAATGTTCCTTGAGGCTGAGCCAAGGGAAATGCAGAGCTGGGCTGAGAACAGCAATAATCTGCAGCTTCTCCACAAGAACAGCCAGCACCTGGAACAACAGGGCTCCATGGGAATGTCTGAGCCCCACCAGTCCCTTTTGAAGAGTATTTCAGGACAGTTTTGGCCTCGTTGGTAACAAATAAACAAATTCCAGTTCCTGGGAGATGGGGCGGGTTGGGATAGTCCCTAAATATCCTGGAGACAGGAGAGGCACAAGAATATCCCAAATGAGTATCCAAGACTATCCCAAATGCAGAAGTGGAAGGAAGGGTTGTGTGCTAAACAAAATTATATCAGGCAGCAAGAGCTTTCCTCAGACATTGTGGCTGTTAAATAGTGCATTTATTGTCTGTTAATTAATATCTCTGGTTCTTGGAGCACAATTCTGAAGTGCATAAGATGGATTAAGGGAGGTAAAATTTAACTTATGTACTGGCAGTTTAAAACATATTGTTGATTTAATCTCATTGAACTGCTCAACTGATCCATAATACTGACCAAAACCTGACCAGGAAGGACCAAAGAAGAAGAAAAGAATGAAAAATAAACTATACAGTAGCAGACATGCCCAAAGCTTCGTGGAATGAGTAAATAAGAAGATTTCATAAAATGAAACAGTAATTCCTTTCCAGAAGATTAACCAAATGGAAATGTTCAACATACAGGACTGGTTAATTAATAGTCAGGTCCATCAGTTCCCTGTAGGATTTTCCATTTTAAAAAGTCCCTCTTCTTAAAACAGAGCAGGTGAAATGATTGAAGTTGCACTACTGTGGCTTAATTATTTTAAGTCACTCTCAGGTTTATGGAGTACTAACCTAACCTCTGGTGTTCTCCTTTTCCTTGCCTTTAGGATGAATTTCCTCTTCCTAATGTTGCATTGATTGTAGAGTTTGTGTTAAATATGATCATATTCATTCAGAAACTCCTGTTTCTCTAAATGTAGTGTCAGAAGAATTAGTGCTTTGCCATGTGCATATATGTAATGTTGGCCTCAGTTTTTTATTATTTGGTGTTAACTTGATCCTTACGAGTCTCCTATAAACGTAACTTCACTCCTTAATTAGTCTTTAGCACTTCCCTGGATGAAATTTACACTGTGAATATTTTTCCTTAGTAGTCATCTTTGGGTTTGAAGCAGCAAAACCAGTGAAAATAATAACTTGAGTGTAGCTGAAAGTCATTTCCTTCCTTCTCCTTGACACTTCAAATGCACACCTGCCTTGGAGCCCCCTGGCAAAGGGGAGCTTTCTGTGGTGGCCCAGTGGAACTGGGTGGTGGCCCACTGGTGGCTGCAGGACTAGAAGTGCCTTTAAGGGCAGTGTGAGTTTTATTGGCAAAGTTTAAATCTTTGCCAACCCCAAAAAACACCAAAAAAATTTCTTAGGGGTTGGGCTTGGTTGGGTTGGGTTGTTGATAAGGAAAACCCTTTTAACCACACTGTGTTTGTCCAAAAGATGTAGAATTTGGATTCAGGAGTCATTTAAACTGAAACTTTTACTTTATAAAAATAATAGCAGACTGAGACCAAAAGAAAGAATTCATAGTGCAAAGCAGAAAGGGTACAACAAAAAACTGCCCCTCTCAAATGGAATATTTATTTATTCCTTCTTTTTCCTCCAGTAGGAAGCAGGAAAACATTTAACTTTGTTATTAAACTTCACTGGCTTCATGGGGCAGTTCCTACCTGTGGTTTAACAGGCACTGAGCAAATTATTTCTTATTTAATTTCTCCCCTACCAAACTGCAGTGTCCCTTTTCTGCCACCTAAAGGAAGGAGTAGTGCCCCATGGGTTCTTCTCAAAAAGCAAAAACTGTTTTCATCACTGTAGACCAAGTTTTTTTCCCTAATTCCTGATATTGTGGTCTCATAATGTGGTGAAGACAGGAACAGGACACTGACAAAATTCATCATAAACTGACATTTAAACCCCAGCATTTTAACACAGATGTCACATATAAGACATTTGGAAGGATTTTTTTTTTTTTTTTTTATCATGGCTGTCCAGTGTATAGGCCCCAGTCCAGGAGAGCACTTAGGTCCATGCTTAACTTCAAACATGAGAGAGCTGAAGTCAAGTATGTGCTTAAGTGTTTCCTTTGCATTCCCTGCCAGCACCAGGACAGGGTTTGGGTCCTACGGTAGCAGGTGAGTCATTCCATAAATCTCTCCATATGATGAAGTGACTGCATGACAACTTTTCAACTCCAAATAACCATTCCTGGCTTTTTTGGCATCAGATGAATTAAACTCTCACTGTTCGTACATGGGTTTGTAGTGTCTGTGTTTAAAAATGTGTGATTTCACCTTCTGGCTGTGCCAGTTCTCAGATTTTTTGGGGTTGTTTCAGTGTGGGAATTTAGAGCAGGAACTCAAAGCTCCATCCCTGAGATAAAAGGTCAGGCAGCATCAATTTGCAGGGAATTTCTTGATGATTTCACGGCTCAGGCTCTGTTTGGTGAAACAGAACCAGGTGTTGAAATGATCCAATTGATGAGTGTGGCATCCTGGCACAGCTCCCCACTTCGAAACCCTGCAGGTTTTCTCTGCTTTCCAAGAGTTTGATTTGATTTTGAAATGAAGTTTGGGATGGGAAGAATCCTGAAGGAGCGAGGAGCCGTGAGCGTCCCCGCCCTTTCCCAGCTGGGGTTTTGGCAAAGTGTCATTCCCGCTGTTAAACACGGTGACCTTGCTGCCTATGATTTACTAACTGTTTTACAAACATTTCCTCACTCTGTGAGGTTTGATATGTTCTCCATCCTCAACAGCTCAACAGAGCCACTCAACCACCGAGCCAAACCTGCCTTTGTTTACAGCTTTTCCGGAAATTTTCGCAGAGAAAAAAACTTTCTCCTTTTCCAATGTTTTATTTTTAAGTCAACACTTTCTATGGTTTATTTGTGCAAAGCAACATTCGGGTACAAGGTATTGCACCGTGTCCAAGTGGGAATTGCTGCCTTTCTAAAAATAAATTGGGGGTCATGTGAACCAGCGCAGAAAAATCTGAAGATACCAAATATTACAGGACCTTTACATTTGGTGGTTCTTTTTTCCATAATATTCTGGGCCTGGATTTTTCTGAACTTTTTTTCCCACATTAGTTTCTATAATAGAGCATAATGTAAAATGATGAAACACAGGAAGGAATCTTCTTTTAAACAAAATTATCAGTGTTAAAAATAACAGTCCTATTTTCCCTCAGTGTGCATTTTTTTTTCTTATAAAAGCTTTATTTAGTACCCTCGCTATTAGATATGCCCAAAGAGTCCAGTAATATTTAAGTGGCATTTTTATTTCATTAAAAGCTTAATTTTCCTAAATGCTAATTTGCCTCATGTGCCTTGAAGTCCCACAGGTTTAATTTCATGTTTTGGGCAGGGAACTTGAAACTCAGGGTGCTTTGGAGAAGGAAATCAGGCAGCTGTGCCTGGTCTTTGCGTTGAAACTTAGTGCAAATTAAAATTAGAATGGGATGGGAATGTTTTTATTAAATGTTTTCACAGTGGAGATATGTTTCATGGAAATGGCCTTGTTGTGATGACAGTTTCTCAGGGTCAGGGTGGAATTTCTAGGGAAAAAGGAGACAAGAATAACCTGGGCTGCCTGGGGAAGGGCACGCGGGGCTCCTCGTGGCCAGGTAGCCAGATGCTCCCAGGAGTGGGACTTTCTCTCTGTTCCTCTTTTCCTTTTAAAACCTGCATTTATTTACCATATTTATCATTGCTATTGCAAATGCTGCTAGTTTCAGCAGCAGGACAGACATACTGGCCCACAAAAAGTCCCTTTCTGAGTTCTTCGTTCTGAAATGTCGTTTCTCTCTGCTGTTGCAGAGTAAGGAAACAAAAAGTGCTCATTTATGGAATAATTTTTTTGTAAATTGGCAATTGATAGAGCAAAAGGTAAAGACATTAAGGGAAGGTCATGTCCTCTATTGGGTGTACAGGTCACTCAGAACTGGGTATTAGATTTAAATCGAGTTCCAAAGGAGAACTTAGTTTTGTTTTCAGTCCTGATCAGTTTGTTCTTTAAGCTGTATCCCACTGAATGTATATTTTCAGGCCTATCTGGAAAATAAATGTTTTCTTTACATTTTGCAGATTGGTGAAGTCAAATTTAAATGACCTAGAGAGGTGTTGACATTGAACTCCTGCACAACAGGGGTGGATATTGTTGAAATACCTCCTTGATCTGGTTCTGTTTCTGTCCCGTGGCTATATTACATATATTGCATTTTTAATCCTGTGAAATACAAGTGAATTAGAATTCTAAATCTTCCTTTTAAATGCATTAGATTATTAAATGCTGTTAAAGGAAATACCCACAAATGGAATTATTTCTGGAGGGTTTGTTTGCTTGTTTTAATCACTCAGAATCACTCAGGCATTCAAAGGGAATTTTCTGTGCCAGGCTA
The DNA here is from genome assembly GCA_013397555.1 of Urocynchramus pylzowi. Lineage (NCBI taxonomy): Eukaryota > Metazoa > Chordata > Aves > Passeriformes > Fringillidae > Urocynchramus > Urocynchramus pylzowi. Next base: position 214,539 of record VZRH01007402.1, read on the forward strand.
CCAAGTCAAAATAAGAGAAAGAACCTTCACCAAAGAAAAACAAGCTTTAGATACTGATGAAAAATACTTTGAAAACACTTTTTGTCTAGAAATTATAATTATTAATGTAATGTCTGTTATTTAATGCCAGTGTTATGATTAAAGCTAGAAGGAGATGGGTTTGAATACTGAAGTAAATGATTATTTGCTTCATACAAATTAAATAAATTCAAGTAAGTGAACATTTACTTCAGTTCCCAGCCATATGTGGGATGGCAAAGAAATAAAAGTCATGCTGAGTGTGTTGCAGCCCCACAGAGGTACAGGCTGCAGCAGTGCCAGTCCCTGGCTGCCAGAGCAGGGCAGTCCTACATTCCCTCTCTGGAAAAACTGATTTCCTGTTCAGGCTCAGTGTGAAAAATCGAGGGATAAGTGAGTGTCAGGCAGCACATGCTCAGCAGAGTGGTTTAAGGGAGGGAAGTGTCAGATGCTGAGGGCTGGGTCTGCGTGCCCAGGGTCAGGAAGGGCAGCCCCGTGCTCACCCCGTGATCCCCAGTGTGCAGGGCCATCGCAGGAGCAGGGCTCCCCTCCAGTCCTTGAGGCTCTTTGATAAACTGCTGCCTTTCCTGCTTTGTGCCTGTCCTCCAACCAGCAGATATCACTGGATTTTAATCTTGGATTGTCGTTTTCCTTCTTTTTTATCCCAGTTGTTGTGGTTAGAACAATGAATATTTACCGATGGATTCGCTGATGTGAACCCTCTCAGGATTTGCTGAGTTTTTGTCTCTCTCTGAATATGCTTTTAAAATATTCTTGTGCAGTTTGGAGGCTGTGTGACCTGATACCAGGAAAAGCAGAGTAGACAAGCCAGCACCATCCTGCTGGACATGCTATATCTGGATTTAAATCCATAGTTCTGGCCATGTCCATCACCCCAGAAATGAAGAGAACAACCCAAGCCACGTGCTTAGCAAAAGAAATTACTGATCAATGACTTCTTATCAAATAGGTGTCCACAAATCAAGAAAGCAGCTACAAGTCCTGACCACAGGTGTGTTTCAGAAGGAATTTGGGGTGAATCCTGATGGCAGAGAGGTGCAGGAAAGAGAAAAGGAAAATGATCCAGTTGCTTGTCCCTTGCTGTGAGAGCACTGCAGCCAGCTCACCACTGCTCTCTACATGCTTGTGGTTCCAGGGGATGATATAAGTAGTGTGGAGTGGTTTTGTTGCTATGGGAAAAGTGCTAAAAAAGGCTGGATCTCTTGTAGAGCTCCCATCCTTTGGGTATTTAATGTACAATTTCTGCTAAGGACACTCAGAATTATACCTCTGATTCTAAATTGCTTAAATGTTGAAACATATGGTCTTGTGTGCTGTTCACTAGGAAACAACTGGCTGCTTCCAGGCTGCCAAATTCAAATAAACTTGGGCTGTAGGAAGGGGGAATCTGCAGCAGCTCAGAGGGTAAAAGAGAGGGTTTTTACTGAGAAGCCAACCTGATGTAAAGAAAAATGCTAATTAAACCTAGTGCCATATATCGGTAACAGATAATTAAATGTTAATAGCTGAGAAGTTTTTCAATTAAAAATGAACTGTTTGTGTCCTCTTGATTTCTTCAGGGGGCCAGGGCCGTGTCGCTGTTGTTTGTGGTGTTCCCTGCTACAGTAATCATTTTAATAAAATGCAATTATCTGCATAATTAATTTCTTTGACTGCTCTGCTGTGTCCTTCTCTTGCAGAGGCCAGAATGTCAAAGATCAAGTAGACTGGAGAAAATAAAAAATTCACATTGTGAAAGGATATAAAAAATACTTGGAATTGCAATGCATTGGCTTCTATTTATCTCAAATGTCAAGGGCAGTGTAAAATGTATTTTTAAAATGTGTTTTTGTATGGTTTGAGCCCATTCTTGGCGTAGTTGTGAATCTAGAGGGGCCATTGTTCTTTGAGAGAGTTTGAGGGGGTTTCTTTGTACAAAGTGACAAAAAGAAGACTTGGAGTACTGGGCTGCCATTGTTCCTGTGCGGCGCTGTAAAATTTGATTTGAAATTAGGACCTCAGGGCAAGCTCTTCAATAGCCAGTTTTTATTTTCTGCCAGCATTTTAATCACTCTTGGGCTTAAAGTGGATGACCAACATAATGCCTCTATGTTTAATAGAACAGTTCATATCTTGAAGGCCAGTTAACTGAATTCAGGGATCTGTCATCTGCCCAACATTAGTCTTTTCTGTTTCCTGTCTATTTATGAAGATAGCTCTGCACTCCAGCCAGCTCTCAAAGAAGAGCAACTCTTTCTTTCTCTTTACTTTTTTTTTTTTCCCTTTTTATTTTTTTTCCCCCTCTGAATTTCTTCAGAGCTTTGCCATCTCTTTTAGTGATCCCTTAAAGGAGCCGGGCAGGTGCTGCAGCATCAGGCCCCAGATGGGGCAGGGAGGGGAGGGACAGATGGAAGAGTCAGATTTCCCAGTGAAACAGGATGATGAGAAGGGAAAAGTGATACCTAAGCCTCATGCACTTCCTTGGGATTCACATTCAGGGATCTGTGAGTAGGGAAAGCAGGAAAATTGGGGAGGAAATCGAGGCTTGAAAGAGCTGATGTCCGGGCCAGGCTGCGCTCAGGAGAACGAGAGACTGCAGAAGGTTTGGTCAAATTCCAAGGGTGGTTTGAGGTTGGTTGGACACTCTGGATGGGTTCATCTGACAATCCATGTCCATGTTTGCTGGGGAGGTACCAGGCTGGTGGTCTGGCTGATGGCTGCACGTGGAGGAGCTCAGTGTTGGGTGTTCTGTGGGGACAGCGCCGGGGGCAGGTGACCCTGGTGTGCCCTCAGGGAGATCCTCCTGCACATGAGGCCTAAACCAGAGGTGTAGTTCAGGTTTAAAGCCATTTAGTAAATGGGAGGGAGCACACAGGAGGTTTTGCTGGTTTAGAAGGAGTTGCTCTGAGAGTTGGAATTTGTAAGTTGTGCTCAGCAGTGTCCTGCCCCTCCTGTCCTTGCTGGGCTTCCCACACGAGCTTGATGGGGTGTCAGGGTGATGACAAGCCAAGGTGACATTTCAAAAAGCAGCACTACAGTGCAAACTGCACTTTTCTAACAAAGATGTAGCGATTGGAAGAAATGTTCCCTCAAAAATTTGGTTTAGGTTGTTCTGTGAGTGCAAATTGTGACAGTGTGACTGGGAAAGGACTTCAACCACCAGGCTGCTTCGCACTGACCACGAACTGGTCATTAACTGGTGATGGTTTCTGATTGAGTTAAAACTGGGCAAAGCTGACACCAGTAGCCCAAAGTAGAAGGGAAAATGTTTCATATCCCATTACTAATTATGATCTGTTGCACATTAAAATTAATTCCTAGTAAGCTGAAATTTGGGGTTAGTTTGCCAGAAATGAAACAACTTTGGGCAGAGATTAGGATATTTCAGTCATAATCATCTGATGCCTTTGTTGTCTTCATTTGCCTGAAATCAACAGAATCCAGCTTGTTTTCCACACTGTTCCTTGTGCAGATGCACGAGCAGAGTGGCTCACCAGGGCTGGGGATCCAGGAGAGGTTAACATATTCAGCAGCATCAAGCAGAGCTTTTCATTCACGTTCAAATGGAGCTGTGTGGGTGGCTCCACAATGTGGGAAACGCTTTTCATTGAAGAATCTGAATATTTTGTAGGGAAGTGAATAGTTGCAAATAATCTTTTCTGTAACACTGAAATAAAGAACAAATGAGCTATTCTCAGAACATACTGAAGCATTACTGTCCTCAGTGACTTAACAGAGCTATACAGAAAAAAAATATTCCAAACTTGACAGATTCATATCCTAATCTTTTGCTCCTTCATCAGGAGACTGCGTGGTTTGTGTAGTTGATACTGGTTAAAGCAGAAGGAGTTAAAAGGATACATTGGCTCCAGCACTGCCTTTTGAGAAATACAACTCAATTTCTAAAATCATGAATGTCGGCTAGGACTCCAGTAGTCAACATGGGGCCCTATGGGCTGAGTACATCCCCAAAACACCCAGCAGCTCTTGTGTGCCAGAGTCTCTGAGGAGACTCTGGGGCTTCCTGTAAATATGTCAGAGCACTGGCACAGCTGCCCAGGGCAGTGGTGGAGTCCCCATCCCAGCAGGGATTTAAAGGATGTGTGAATTAAAGCACTTGGGGACATGGGTTCCTGGTGGCTTTGGCAGTTGGGCTTGGTGATCTGAGAGGGCTTTTCCAACCTCAGTGATTCTCTGCTGGGATGTAACAGTGAAATTTTGCTGTCATTATCTCACTGAGGTGAAACTTTTCCCTGAGTGCAGGGTTTGAAGGGCAGGGCCAGACTTTGGGAGTCCCCAAATCCACAGCCTTGCTTTCCTGCATTCCCACCCGTGATGCTGCAGGGCTGAGCTGGGATTTCCCTGCACACATAAAGCACTGCAGGAGTTCAGGGCAGCTGCCACAGCCCCATGTGCTCTGTGTTCCCAAAGGATGAAACTTCAGCAAGTGCAGGGGATCTCCAAGGCAAGGCTGAGTAGGTCAGCATCAGCCTCCACTAAACGTGATTAACTTTATCCATCTCCTGGTGCATTTCTTTCCAATCCACTCCAGTGCTTGATTTAATTTTCCTTTTATGTAAACTCCCAAGATTTAGCTTCATCAGAATGATTACAGGGATTCCCTGCTCACGGCTGGCTGCTCCCTGATCCCTCCAGGGCTTTCCTACCAACCCCTCCAGTCTGGTGCTGTGGGGGCAAAACTGCAGGGCATGGAAGAGCTGGGGTGGAAAAGTTGCTCAGAGAGGAAATCTAGTTGGAATCCTGCTTGGGAAAATGAGCAGCAGGTTAGATCTGCTGGGGAGGAGAGGAGCAAACCCTGGGACTCGGGTCAGAATCTCTGCTGGGATCCTGGGGGAGGTTTGTGCCTGTTTTCCTGGGCATCCTGTGGATTTGGTGATCAGTAGATACTCCTTTTTTTTTTATATATAATTAAAGACCAGTTTTGAAATAATTTTTAGCAGATTTTGTAAAAACTGCAGTGCTCTTATTCTGAATTACCCATTTTGCCTGTGCCCAGAAATGTATCATATGCTACACAGGCTTTTAGTTGTTTTTACCTTTTCTAACAAGTTCAAGACCCAGCCACAATTGTTTTCAAGCTTTAGGAGGTTGATATTGTATAGACCATTTTAACCACCATTTTAAACTTGTTTTATCACCAAAAAAAAGAAAAGAAAAAAATAGGACTTCTGGACTTTTTCCACAATATTAGATCTATCATATCAGAGTCCTTTATTGAATATTTTATTGACCAGTCTGCTTGCCCTATGCTAACCTGCCTGACATCCAAAGTTTCTCCCTCTCTGGAGAGGCCACGTCAGCTCCCATTAAGCAGCTGAGCATGAATTTTCTCTTCTTATTTCCTGTGGATAAACTCCATCCCAGCAGGAGGAACCTGGGCCCTGGTGCATCCCAGGGACAGCCAGAGGCAGCAGCAGCTCGGGGTGGATTTAAGGTGGCCTTGGCAGGGGTGGGCTCCACACTCGAGGAGCTTCCCTTTGGGGCTTGCATCAGCATTTTGTATGATTTTGCTTTACACAAATGTAAAGGTATTGAAGAGGAAAATTTCTTCCCCTGGCAAGTTAATTACTTGACTTCTCATAGAAGCAAAGCTTGAAGCAAAAGGGAAGAGGAAAATGCATCTTCTGCTTAAATTAGGCAGCCTGTCCAGGAACAGGGGTATGATGTTCTGAGCTGTTGCAGTTTCAATTGCCCCAGTTAATTTTCCAATTTTTTAAATGTTATTGATATTTAATTTTACTTTCTGCACACTTCATTTTTAAATTACATAATATTTAAATTCTGTGTTTTCTGTTTTCCTAGAAAACCAGAAAAAGGTTGTGTCCCTGTAGGGTTTTATGGCCATACAAACCCTTTGCTTTCAGAGTGTGCTCTGGCTGGGCATCCTTGAGAGCTCTGTGCTGAGCCTGCTGCCCTCTCAATAACGTGCCCATGGTTTTTTGCTGTGCTATGTGACATTTACTAAATAGTTTTAATATGAAATAGGTATAAATCTTTCATAATTCCTCAGCTGACATGGTTGAAATAATGGACAATGTCATTATGTGCCTTCCTTCGTATGCAACAATTGTTTGACAGACATTGTGGCGTCTCTGAGCAAAGCATCCAGGGAAGGGGAAAAGAAAACTTTCCTCCAAGCCATAAAATATTTTAGGCCCTCTTTCATGGTGTATTATTTAGGTTTTTTTTTTTAAACAGAATCTCAAGAAATTTAGAAAATTTGTTTTCCTTCAAGGAATTAGAATTTGCACGGGAACTCACAACAGGACAGCTCTACCTGAGCTTTACTGTTCTTGAAAAGCTCTCAGATAAAAAAAGCAAATTGGGAGAACAGATTGTTAGATTGTGTTTCTAAGTGTATTTTCACTGTGGTGGAGTTGGAGGGGTGAACAAAGTTGGTTCAAATTATATCTCTAGGACTGCAGTGTGTTGGCAGCAATGTGTGTCTAACTCAAAATGCAACAAGAAATGGAGGAAATTTAATTTTTTTATTGTGATTATGAAGGTCTGTGGGGAAGGGTGCTATTCTTGGGACATGGAAGGCAGCTTTGGGTTTTTAGTGCCTTTCTTTTCCAAACTGGTGTCAGATGCTGTAACTTAATTTATTTTCCCATTAGCTTTTGCTAATGATACTAAAACTTCCTTTAAAAGCTTTCCTAATTAATGATCTTCTTGCTCCCAAACAAAAACTATATTGTCTTTGAGAAGTGCCTGAGTATTTTAAAAACAACGGGCTGTTGGTAGGTTTTATTGCCTCATGAATTTAGGGTCAACACACCTATTATTTGCCAGAGTTAATTTGTGCTGGGTTATTGACTGTTGGCTTGTTGGGGATATCTGACTCTTGTAAAAGTTACACTCATCTCAAATGGTTGTAATTTTATTCTTGGTGCTCTGGTGCCACAATATTTAGCTAATAAAAGGAGGGGAACATTTGTACAAAGGCAGGTATTTAACTTCAGGCTCGTGAGAGCGAGGGAATGAGGTTGTCACTACTCTTTGTATTCCTTCTCTCTAACACTGAATGGTTTTAATTTTCTTTTAGATAAGGAAAGGAGAAAAGACAACTTTGTTAAAATAATAAGAAATGTAAAAATGTACAAGATACTTAGTTTTAGGATTTGTAGCTTTTTAATCAGACTTTTCAGGTGGCTCTGTCTGAGCTCAGGGCTTGTCCAAGAGGAAGTTTGGCCACTTGCAAAGGGCTCAGTGGCACTAAAATAACCAGCTCTCTGCCAAAAAGATGGGAGAGCTTAATTTGATGTAGAATTTATATGTCAGGGTGAAAATATCCCCCTTGGACACTCCAAAGTGGAAGCACAGCAGATAGTAAAGCTGGCAGTTGGTTTAAAAGTCCCCTAAGAAACCATCCCTTTTGTGCTTACAATTCAGAATTAAATTGGGGAATTGTTCCTTCTGGTTTTCCAAGTGTCTGCTTCCATCCCAAATCTGAGCCATATGTCCTTGTGGGGTGAAAACCAGAGTTTTCTATAAAGCAGCCTTCAAATACACAGTGCCAAGCCCAAAGTCTCTGCTGTGCCTTGCTCTCCGAACTCCAGTCGATAAAAAGTTCCTCAGCAGAATCCAAATTAGCACCAGGAAGTCATGACCTGTAATGTGGGAGTTGGAAAATATCCATTTATTCTGCAGGGTGCACTGGGAAATCACATGTTCCTGTGTAGGAAATTCAGGAGTGCTGAGCTTGATTCTGTTATCCCAGTGTTTTCCCAATTCTTTTTTTTTTTTT